>JALPCE010000033.1:0-129667 GCA_026538705.1 Aureobasidium sp. GC_Fusr_1 | reverse complement strand
CCAAACCCCAACCGTCCGCGTACCGCCAACTCAACCCATCAGCAACAGCAACACTACTCAGGCCCATCTCTGTCGGACGAGGAACCCCCACCAAAGAACCCTGAGCGCTTCTCTACCAGCATTGGCAACCGTGCGAAGCTGCAGACGGAGCTGGTCAGCACTTTCTTCCGTGACAGTGTAGAGCGAGCTCGCGACCGAAACGCTCGGTAGGCTTTGAGACCATGAATCCTCTGTTTGGTTCCAACGCTGACTCGTTCCTTAGTGCCCAAGAGCTCGAGACCATCATGAAGGATGCCACAGTATCAGACTCCCGCAAACAGCAAAAGACGACTAGTATGCGTCGCTCCGAAGCAAACTTCCTCCGTTTCCTTCGAACCAGCGAGAGACCTCAGAACTACACAACACTCAAGATTATCGGAAAGGGAGCCTTTGGTGAAGTCAAGCTCGTGCAGCGCAAGCATGATGGCAAGATCTATGCCCTCAAGTCTCTCGTCAAGGCTGAAATGGTATGCTGAAACACGAGCCGGTTCCCTACATATAACTGACACGGTTGGCGCAGTTCAAGAAGGACCAACTCGCTCACGTGCGCGCCGAACGCGACATTCTTGCAAACGCCGACAGTCCCTGGCTCGTCAAGCTGCATACCTCGTTCCAAGACTCGACCTTCCTCTACATGCTCATGGAGTTCTTGCCGGGTGGTGACCTGATGACCATGCTGATCAAATACGAAATCTTCTCCGAGGACATTACTCGTTTCTACATGGCCGAGATAACACTGGCTCTGGAAGCTGTGCACAAACTCGGCTTTATCCATCGGTATGCGTGCCTGCTCAGCTCTCGATACGGCACACAACTGACAATGCCTTAGTGACATCAAGCCCGACAACATCTTGCTCGACCGAGGCGGCCACATCAAGCTCACTGACTTCGGTCTCTCGACCGGTTTCCACAAGGAACACAACGCCTCATACTACCAACAACTCATGTCAAACGCCCGCTCACGTGCTACCGCCGCAAACCGCCAGTCAGTCTCGCTCGACCAGATTCAGTTGACTGTCAGCAATCGTCATCAAGTAAACACTTGGCGCAAGTCTCGTCGCCAGCTTGCATACTCAACCGTCGGTACTCCTGATTACATCGCCCCCGAGATCTTCAGCGGCAAGGGATACGACTACCGCTGTGATTGGTGGAGTGTTGGTACCATCATGTTTGAGTGTCTTATCGGATGGCCTCCATTCTGCGCAGAGGAACCCCACGATACCTACCGCAAGATTGTCGACTGGCCAAGAAACTTGCACTTCCCTCCTGACCAACAGATTGGCCCCGAGGCAGAGCACTTCATCCGCAGGTAAGTCGAAACCGCTCTTGAATCATTGGACAACTTTGCTGACATTAACAGTCTGATCTGTGATGCCGATAACCGTCTTGGTCGCCTTGGGGGTGGCACCGAAATCAAGCAGCACCCCTTCTTCCGTGGTGTCGTCTGGGATCAACTTCGTCGCATCCGCGCTCCCTTCGAGCCCAAGCTCTCGTCGGCAATCGATACACAGAATTTCCCCATCGACGAGATTCCGCAGACCGACAACAGCGCAGCCCTGCGCGCCCAGAACGAGGCAATGGGCGGAGAGGAAGCCAGCATGAGCTTACCATTCATTGGCTACACTTACAAGCGTTTCGATGCTTTCCGTGGTAGCTGAGCAATCCCTACAAGGCTTTCTGCTCTTGCTCATTTGTCATTATATCTGTCTTGGTTGTTGACAGTCCGGTGGAGTTACGTGGAGTGCAAAGAATAACACAGCATAGTGCATCAGAGCCGTCATGAGCGCGGCGATCCGAATTTCGTCACCTTTTTTCCCCCCCAAATCATATCAGTATTTTTGGTCATGACATGTGGGCAGATGGCAGTTGTGCATTTTCCAAGAACAAGCCCAGTCGGCGGGCTGGAACCGCGAGATGGGTTTTAAGAAGAAAATGCTCATTTGAAGTTAGTACCATATTCCTGCCTCAGTGCGCCTTGAACCAATGCCATATAACGCCTGTCATCATGTTTCCCCAAAAGAAGTTTCAGTGAATTTCGTAACCTAGAATGTGATTGAGAGGTTTCACTTCTTGCCAGTGTTGTGTGGCGAATTTGCGTTCAGCACTTTTTGAAGAGAGAGTCAGTTCAGCGTCTTGGACTTTCGGCTTGGTATCAAGGTACGTACAGCTGACAATTCTGACCTTTTCGACCTCGATGGTCTGCGAGTTGTCGAGTTTGAACTTGATGTCCTTGAGGATAAAGGTCCAGACGTCGTCACAGAAGCGGTAAGTGTCGAGATGGCCCTTGAAGCTCATCCTCGCCTTGACCTTGTCGCCGAGCACTTGTGCAATGACTTGGTCGAAGTTTGTCATGATCTTGATGGCGAGTTGGGGCTCGATGCGGCGACTGCTGATCAGATCATCGAGGGTGTCTGCAAGTGTTCCGCCAATGCTGTAGAGGTTTAGTGGCGATGCAAGCGTGAGTGGATTCGGCTGTTGGACTTGCCTTGCATTGCGGTACATCTCATAGTACTTGGCCTGCTCAGCCATGTTGAAGGTTGGCTGCTGTGTGTTATGCGAGAGACTGTGGTGAGGTTGCGACTAAAGCAAGAGTATTTGTATATAGGTGATGAGAAAGTGAAAACAATGGCTCTTTCTTGATGAATGCTGATGTCTAGTGATGGGAAGGAGTGGTGGTCAGGGTCTCGGAAGTGATGGAATGAAAGTCGGTTGTGATTGGCGGCTTCCTCGAAGCGTCTCCGCGTCAGGGCACAGCCAAGGGTCCAAACTCCGAAGCCTGTTGCTCTCTGCCATGCAAAGCCCATTCAAAGATATACGAGCGATTGCGCGAGTGATAGACCGACCTGCTGAGGTCCACCGGAGCTGCTACGATGCCGCCGATACTGCTGATGAAACGGGCACTGGATGACTTGGAAGACCTGGACGACTTTGACGACTTTGACGACTTTGACGAGACCGACGACGAGGAAGAGCTACTGGAACATCACCCAAAGCGCCTACGAGACAAGAGTCCTCTGGCAGAAGAGGAAGACGAGAGGGAGGACGAGTCAAAAGATGAAGACAACCAAACAGAGGAGAAAGATGTGGCAGAAAGAGTCGTCGAGCTTATGATGCCGCGGATGGAAGCTCAGATGCAGCAGCTAGTGAACAGCTCGGCCATGCGCATGCTGGATGTCCTTGGTCAGAAACTCGCTAGACTGGAGTCGCGCATGGATGAGATGCACAATGAGTGGAAGAAAGGCACCGGCATAACCGACCTGAAGCGTCAACCAGCAGTCCAGCAGTACCAGTTCGGAACCCGCCATCAATCCGCAGTCCAGCAGTACTTTGGACGCACACAAGCGCCGCCTATCACCGCCCTCAAGCAAGACACGAATGGCAATGGCTCCTCTCGTCCCGAAGATCCCCTGCAATCCTTCTTCCAAGAGGCTGCCCAAGCAGCAGACAGTCCCACAATCGTGGGCCCGACCGACAACCGTCGAGTTCCCCTCATGGCTCGCCGTTCCCGAAAATTACCAACTCCGGGCCTTGCGCCCAACACCCAACTGATGTCTCACGGCACGGCCGAAATCAACCCAGAAGATGCTCCACAATACCGCTTGCAGCGAGGCTCAGAAAGTGTAATGCAACTGTGGCACGAATTCTTCGTCGGCTCTGCTGATAAGCCCGCCATCAACGAACTGGACCACAAGTACGGCAGTGCCTGGCGTTGGAAAGACAACAAAGAAGGCGTCTACTACAGCATGCGCCGCGTCGTCATCGACGAGATACAAGCGCGCGTCGAAGCCAGCTATCCCAATGCTACAGGCGCGACCGGCGACGTCTGGATTGCCGTATGCGAGGAAATGGACGCCGAAAGATCAAACCTGCAATTCACCCTCAACCAATACATTTTTGAGCTCAAACGCCGAGACAAACCAGTGCCTGTCCCTGGCACAAAGAAATGGGATCCTGAAGACCCTCATCCGCCCCCTGCTCCAGTATTGTCACGATCAACACCCTCCGTACAAAAACTATGGACCGAGTGGTTCTCTGGAAAGATGAACCACAACGGCTATGCCACTTTCCCATCCATCATCCAGTTGAACCACAAATTCGGAAACGCATGGCGTCATTCACACACGCCAGAGTACAACATCTACCTCAAACGTCGCTGCATCGTCGACATTGCACTACGCCGCATCGTCGAGATTGGCGGAGACAAGGCCGAAACCACCAAAAAGGTTCTCAAAATGATGGATGCTGAGCGAGTAGCACACAATCTGAGTCTGGTGCAATATCATGCGTGGGCCAGGGAGAAATACGGTTATCATGCTTCGACACGGACACATCTTCCAAAGTTTGTTGCCGATTTGGGAGAGGGTCCGGAAGAGGCCATCGAGCTCGAGGCAAGGACTAGATCACAACAGGACGAGGAAGATGGCATCGTCAGAGATCATAGTACAGACATCGATACAGCCATCTTGGGCCATGAGCGGCAAAGCGAAAGTAGAAGTGGTCAAGGTCAAGAGAGCTCTGTACCACCCTCGCCAGCGTCACTTGGTTAGTCAAAGTGATATCATTGAGGTACTATATAATTACGTGCGAGCCCAGTGGCCGCTTACCACGGATTCAACTTTTATCCTGTCTGCTTGCAGATAAGCTCTCAGGCAGCTCCACCTCCCATGATATTCTTGCCTTTGATACTTTTCCACTCAGCGAACAAGCTGATGACAAAGGCCAGAGCGCTGGTTGCAATGGGCAAGACAAATGCAGACGTCACAGCATGGCTGTATGCCTGCAAAACTCCTGGCAGTTGTGCCCCTGAAACCACATCTCTGACATGCGTGGCACCAGCAGATATGACAGCGGCCGGGTTCACTCCAGGTGCATTCTTGATAATATCCTTGACCAGCGTATTGGCAAAGATGTTTTGTGCAATCGAGATGGAGATAGCACCTCCCAAGCTGTTGAAGAAGATCGCAATGGCGTTTCCTGAGGGCATGTCTTTCTCGTCCAAGACAACCTGTACGGCGATGAACGGAATCTGGACCGCAGAACCGGCACCGATACCAGCAAGCAGTTGGTAACCGATCCATTTGGCGGCAGGAGACGCGACTTCCAATGTGTATAGCATGCCAGCACCAACGGTGAAGATAGCGGCTCCGAACCACATGAAAGGTGCGTAGTAGCCGACAACGGTAATGGTGCCTCCAACGACAACAGAGGCGATTGTGTTAGAAACGAGGTACGCGATACATCTGATGCCAGAACCTTCTGCAGAAGTATCCTTCACTGCCTGAAAGTAGAAGGGCAGGTAGAATATGTGCCTACAGTACGACGATTAGCATGTTCGGATTGCACCGAGGCTTGACGATGGACGTACGTGTACAAGCCCATGGCGAAGAATGTCGAGTATAGTGCAGAAACCAACACCGTACGATTCTTGATCAGAATGCGAGGCGGAAGAGTAGCTCGATCTCCTAGCTTGATCTGAAGAGCGATGAAGACCGAGATCAACAAGCCAAACCCGAGTAAGCATCCCCAAACCTTGCTGTTGCTCCAAGGGTATGTAGTGCCGCCCCATTGCAAGGCGAGGAGAAGGCAGACGATAGCACAGATCAGGAGGACGGCGCCCAAGAGGTCAATCTGTTTGATCTTTTCCTTGGTGGTCATGTTGGTGTGTCTTCTCTCGGGGTTCTCAAAGAAGAAGAACACTGCTACAAGTCCTATTCCACCAAATGGAAGATTGATCCAGAAGCACTGCAAAGAAGTTAGCAGGTTACGAGAGACCTCCGTTGAAGATGTCGTACCCATCTCCATGTTGCTGGGAGCTGTTAGTATGATACATTAAACGGCTTGCAGGATCAACATACCATGATCAGTGAAGACTCCACCCAGTAGAGGTCCGACCACGCTGGCAATACCAAACATACTAGACAACGACGCAATGTAAATAGCACGCTTTCGCAAAGGGGCGATAAACCCAATAATGGTCATGCCTCCCGAAAAGAGAGCGGCAGCTCCAACACCGGCAACCGCTCTGCCTACAATGAGCATTGTGGAGCTAGTGGCTGCCGCACAGATGACCGAACCGATTTCAAATATGAGCAAGGCCGATATATAGGTCCATTTGACATCGAAGTAGGTGTAAACCTTGCCGAAAGAGGGCTGTAGCGAGGTGGTAGTGAGCAAGTAAGCAGATCCGATCCAGCCGACATCATTCAGCGCGTCGGGCCATTGAGTTGTAATCTTCGGGACTGCTCAGGTCAGTCGGCGGTCACGCGCGGATGCTGGCTGTCTTACTAGCTGTTGCGATGACTAGAGGAAGAAGCAGGGTCAGTACAAAGTCCAATAATTACGGTCGTGTTGAGTTGCCAACTTGTCACCAACGAATTGTTGGCAAAAGACGGAAGGAAACAACGTACTTGAGTTATCCAAAGCGACTACCCAAATCGCAAGGCAGAGACCGAGTACAAGCAACCACAGTTTTGGGCCAGTGGGATACTTTGATTCATCTTCGGCTTGTTGGGAAGCAGCACTGGCATCCTTTTCTGATTTCGAAAGTGCGTCCTTGTCGACCGAAGCTTCCCTAACAACAGTCGTTGCCTCGGCCTTGCTCATCGACTCGCCTCCATGTTCATCAGCCTCGAGTGGTGTTGTATGAGGCTCTCCCACAGTCTTGTTCTTCTTCAACGAGGGAAACAGACCCATGATGGACCTCAATAACTGTGTCGCAACGGATGCGCAGCTGAGACGGTGGGAACAAGTAGCGACTGCCTCCCACCTTCCATTATGTATGTTCCCGGCTCCTCAATTTCGTTGCGTAGGAGCCGATCAACGCTCGTTCGTGGAAAGATCTCGACTCGGGGCTAATCGATATACACGCAAGGGCACTATACGATGTACGGAAGCATATCTGATTTCTGCCATAAGCGAGCCAATCCCATGATACTCACAAGCTGAACCTCCGCACTTCGTAAAATCATCTGATAGATGGTATAATATACTGCAGATCTCGTGTTGTCTCTGTAGAAGTGCATGGTCACACCGGTCGCGATGTCTCAAGCGCCAAGCCAAGAGCATGTGCGGCTGACAGGAAGATGTCGCAAAACGTCGCGATTGGGTAACTGAGAATGGAGGCATCCCTCATAAAAGACTCGAGATAAGGATCTAATTAGATGATCATATGTGATTGAATGTCAATTAAAAATGTAGGATCATAGGTATAACGCAGAATATCAACAACCTGGTCCCGACGCTATGCTTCAAAATCCAGCTCCAAGAATACAAAAGAATAAGGAACAAAACTTATGACAGGACAAGAATGTTAGGCCTGTTTTTCAAGGTCTTTGGCAGCATCCGAACCACCGCTAGGCGACACAGGCTCGTCATCTGGGTTGGCTGATGCTTTGTTGGCGATGGGGAACGTAGGCGCGAATTGACTCTTGCTTCTGATCTGAGCTCCCTTCAGGTAGAAGAGAATGGGTAGCGGAACAAGCAAGAAAGCAAAGCAGCCCAGTAGAGTGCCTGCCCACTGAATGCCCATACCTTCGATCATGTAGGTTGCGAAAAGAGGGAACCCAGCACCGCAAAGCGAACGCAGAAAGGTATTGGCGGCGATGGCGGAAGCAGCAAAATAAAGTTGGAGCGATCCAGTGAATGTCTGCACGATAACCAGTCCAGCCGAACCAGAGCAGGCCAACGCCGAAGAGAACACCACCGATGATGACTGGGGGGAGGCGCCACTCCGGAATAGAGATGTTGTTGTTCGCCTTGAGCTTGCGGTTGTACGATGGGACGTCGATAACGATGTAGAGACCAGCAAAAAATTCACCCATAATCATACCGAAGTATGGCAATCCACCGACACCAGGAGACATTCCGTGGACTTGTTGGAAAACGATGGGGTAGAAGGTCAGGAAGAGATACAGCAGGCCGTACACAAATGCCTAAACTGGTTAGCACAGCTGATATGAAACAGACCGAAAGACAAAATTCACCATGTAGATGGACAGAAGCAGCACGATAGGTTCTGTGAAAAGCATACGCATGGGCCGACCCAAGTTTTTCTCGACCAGTTCGCGAAGGTTGATCTCGATTTCTTCTTGCTTTGCATGAATACCCCAGTTCTTGGTTCTGCGTCTGAGCTCGGCAGCTTTGTTGACAAGGATGACAGGCGGATATGTCTCTTCGAGCAGGAAGAGCAGGAGGGCAAGGCCAGTGAATCCCATGATAGCGGTAATGTACTCGCACCATCGCCATCCGAGGTATGAAGTCGTGATGAAGCCTCCGATGAAGGGAGCGAGCAGGGGTCCAGAAAAGACGGCAATACTGAAGACGGTAACAGCGACACCTCTTTGAGCATTGTTGAACATGTCGGCAAAGACGGCTCCAACGACGGTGAGTGGACAAGCACCCATGAAACCGCCGAAGAATCTGCAGATGAGAATGGTCTGGAGATCTTTTCCAACCGCCACAGCGATAGAGAAGATGGAGAAACCGAATGAGGCAATAAGAAGGGGAAGGCGGCGTCCATACAACTCAGACATTGGAGCCCAAAGACTGGAGCACGTCAGCAGAACGCAATAGTTTCCGGACAGATTGAGACTCACATAGGACCAGTAGCAAAACCAAGAACGTAAAGCGAGATACCAAGAATACCAACCTCTCTTGAGACATCGTACTCATTGGCAACAGCTCCAGTAGCAGACGAGAATATCGAGGAGCCAAAAGCAGCCGTCAAGGTAACGAAGCCCAGCGAAGCAGCAACGGGAAGCCTGGAGGACAGATCAACACACTGCTATCACCTGTGATGGATATGGTACTCACTTCTTCTTGAAAGGCCAGTTCTGGGCATGCATTGGGTCATTCGGACCATCGAATTCTACTACATATTCTTCTCTTTCGGGCAATGGTGGAGGATAAGGCTTGCCACCACCAAAGGAAGGCAGAGGTTTGCTAGCCTTTGAAGATCTGGTGCGGAAGACTCCAAGACCTTTGCTCTCTGCACCACCTGCGCCAACGGTGGCGCTGTGTTGACTTCTGCCCGTCTGGATTCTGCTCAATGCAGTAGGGTGTCTTTCAAGGTCCGCCTCGTTCTCATGTTGTGTCTCGACTCTGGAAATGCTTCTGCCCATCTCTTGAAACCTGACTGCCGAGTGGGATGACGCAGAAGAGCGGCGTCTCTTGGCTATGGGCAATTCGTGGGACTCGAGACGTTCAATGGGACCAAATCTCTCGGGCGAAGCATCGCGCTCGTTGTCGGCCATGAACCTGTCTTGCACATTCATAATGGCGGCGCGACCAGTCTCGTGGGCCAGTAGACGTGTGACTTAGGTGTACAGGGGTGGATAGGAAGAAAGTCGCGAGCAAGAATAAGCAGCGGCGTCTAATCAATAAATGAGATGAATGCTTGAGCACAGGGCAAAAGACCAACAAGAGTGGAGCCACAAACGGCAATCCTTGACTGCCTGGCCTCGTACAATTCGTGATTACGAAGACGTCGCCAGATTTTGCTGCTTTCTGATCAATCGGAAGGCGTCGAATCCTCTACTTCCTGCCTATTCGTGCCTTGCTTGCTTTTTGGCTCGGTGAAGCTTGCCTTGTCAGACGAGGGGTGACAGCAGCTCATCCGCTGTGTTTGTCTAGGATACCTAACCTACGTCAAATTGGAGCTCCCTTTTCTGAACCCACGCCCTTCAAAGCCTCGGTGGACCGTGGTAAGCTAAAGGGTCGAATTACGGTGCCTTTCTCAACGGACTGGATTCTTCTTGTTCGGCAGTTGTTTGCCTCGCCTGAGGTGATCCCGATAATCAAGGCAATCACTCAGATTACCAAGGCATTCGGCATCGATAACGAGAAATTACTGCGAAGCTTTCATACTGAAACACACCATGACAGAAGCAACGCGGCAGCCCTGCGCCGCCGCGATCGACAAGCTTTAGCTCTGTTCAGATAAGAACCTGGGGAAACTCTCTCCCGAGTCAGGCCTCAGCCTCACTGAAGAACTTTCTGGATGAAGCTGTATGAAGAGTGTCTATTCAAGCTCGAGCGTGTTGTCTATGGAGTATGCGGTTAAGCCAAGGCAGATGAAGACCTTTTTCAAAGATAGATTGTATCCTAGGTGGTGACGACGATTGCTCCAGAGTGAGGAGCTGGTATGTGAATCGGACCAGGCAAGAGAAGGTATTGAAGCAATAAGCAGCCAACATGTCGATCGAATCGGCAGTAGAGTCTGTCTGGAACATCTGGTCAATAGATAGCCACAGTCACCAACAGGCATCGCAAGAACACAGAGAGAAGACAATGGAAGGAGGCACCACCGCACGTGACATTCAAAGCCTTGCACCGCCACCGCCACACAACTCGTCATGCTCCTTCATCTGATAAAACCAAGGCATCACTCCTCTAACCACACAACAAACACTCCAAGCTCTCACAAACTACACTTTACCAAATAACACAACAATGGGTCTCCCTCAACAAACAAACACTCCCGTCGAGAAGCCCTCGACCTCCGAGACGGCGGAGACCACCACCGACTCCATCCCTGCCGCCGACGTCAGCACACAAAACAGCTCTTTGGGCGCTACGAATAGCTCGGAATTGGCTGGAGGTGCCATGGGCGGTACCCAGGGTGATGCCGAGAGAGCAGCCGAGAAGCTCTACGAGGAGAGAATGGAAGTGAGTAACCACCGCGATGAGCCTCTGCCTGACATAAGATGCTAACCTACTCTCAAGGAGGAGTACGCCAAGCGTGAGGGAGGTGCCTAAATGACATAATGTTACGAAGTGACAGGCGGTCTGATGGTCATAATGACCGCGAAAGTGACAAAACCGGGCGCTCTGCATATAATTCTATCTAATGTATCACCACTTTCTGACCATTCGCCTTGCCCGTAAAGTGACGGACACCATCCAATTCCTTTTCATCTAAAATCCCGTCTCTATCTAATAGCTACTAGGACTCGCTCAAGCAGAGTCAATATCCTTCTGTCACCGTAACGTCTGTCGCCAGCCACACCAACTGCCTTGACAACCAGCGGAAATAGCAACTCCAGATGTGCTTTGTAATCTTTCCTGTCAGCGCCATCGGTATCTCTCACAGCATCTGACAGGCCACTAAGCCTTTCAATCTCAGTCAAGCAGAAAAGCAACTCTTCAACTTGCGACAGTGGCTGAGGTAGTGAACCACGAAGGGGCTGGTCGACAATATACGCCTTTAGAGGAAGAGCGAATCTCAGTACCAAGGGGGATGCTGCGGCTTCTGAAAGTCTGACTTGACTTTCGCTAGGGTCACCAACCAAGGAGACCAGCTCTTTGAAGCACAAGTACGCCATATCCTCCCTTAAGCTGGGCTCTGGATCACGAACTCGACCAATTCGCAATACATATAGATTGCCAAGTCGATTCTGGTTCTGAGGAATATCTCCACGCTCCACGGCATGGACGAGCGACGTATCGAAGAGCGAGGACATGTAAGTTTGCCGGATTGCATCAGGGATACCTGAGGGACCCAGGGCCGGCGTCATCATTGCTTTGAGTCGTTGCATGATCTCACAATCAAAGACCTCATCTTTCTCAACGGTCTCGGGCGTAGGCTGTGGTGATGCTTCGTCGATGTCAGCATGTATAACGGCATGAGCAATGTTGATGATTGCTGTCCAGATGCGAGTCTTCATCTCATTCTCAACACTGAGCGCTTCCATTTGGGCCAACGTCTTCTCGATGATAGACAACGATGCAGAGCTTGCTTTCTGCCACAAGGCTGGTGCTTTACCGGGTTGCATCCATCGATATTTGAGCCCCATTGGTGTCACCAAGTTCTCCAAGGCTTTCGCGACTGCGCCCGAGTGGAACATCTCTGGTTTTGACAGATCTGTAGCGACCAACTTGACCATCCAATCCATGCTTGCTTTTGACAAAGCAACAAATGTAAGGTTCGTTTTGGGCTTGTCATTTGGCGCAAATGGTAACGACACGAGCTGTGAGGCGGCATTGACCAGTGTCGAGGAAACAAGCAAAACATTGCTATGCAGCGCTTGCAGGTGCTCAAAGACCTTCTGCTGGAGCATAGTGAGGTTGTTGACATCAGAGCTGTAGGCCGCTCCGCTTGAAGACTTGACACAATCAATCATGTTCTGCACTATCTTGTCAAGTCGGTCTTTTGTGGTGTTCTTCTCAGTCAGGCTGTAGATGTTTCTTCCACAATTGACGTATGCAATATGTTGCGCTTGTTCTGCCGTCTGACCTTTGACGTCTGCAGAACAGTCGGGCACGGCGGACGACCACAAAAGTTCTGTACGAGAGACTGCCTGGCCTAGCTTCTGGTCGTCGGGTCGGAATGCACTTAGCAGAGTACTAAGACCGTTGTATACAGCTGCGTTGACGACCGAGGAGTGAAAAGCCAGAAGAGCTTCGAACATATCCATAAGATCTGACCACAATCGGTTGAATGAACCGAATGAGGCCATCTGATCAAATTGTCCGACAAGAAGGCCGGTAATGTCGCCAATGATTTCACTCGAAGTGGAATCGAGGCCAACAATGACATCGGAAGATGCTTTGCCCGAACGAAGGGTCTTCTGCTTATCGGCATTCTCCCGGATTACTTTGAATAAGAGTGTCTCGATGGCTAATTGCCAAGCTGGATTAGAAAAATCGACACTATGGTTCTTGAAAATTCTCAACAGGGTCTGGAAAGCGCTATTCCTGACCTCTGAGCGTTCGTCGGCAATGACATCTGTAAGTCGATACATGAGTAGTACCCATTGTGCAGGCCGAGATTCTTTGCTTCTAGTCACGATACGCTCGTGTCCTAGAACCAAACGCTCTTCAGCAATACCACTGGTGAGTTCATTCAGTCCGGAGACCACCTCCTGCTTCACGAGGAAGTCGGACACGTCCCAGAATAGTGTAATAGCCTGGAAACTGTCAGTATAGGTATTTGCTAACGTGAAATCAACTACTTACAGTGAGGGAAATGTTAAGGTCAGAATTCTGAGAAGCAAAACGGAACAGAATTTCTACCAGCGGACTAAGACACGTCTGTGGAAGTGGTGCAAGGAAATCCGAGCAGACCAACTGCATCACACCGAACGCTGATCGGCCAAGGTATGGGGCGATGAAGTGGCTTGACAACCTCAACCAACCCTCTTTGTGGGTTTGCCCGTCGCGTTCCTCTTCCCCAGCGTCATCAGTATCGAAAACACTACCTATTAGGGCCAGAATGGTTTCCCAGCCAGCGGTGAGTGCCTCTCCAGACTTCTCAAGCACAGCTCTAACAGAGTCGAGGACTCTGTTGTGGATATCGATATCGACATTGGTAAGGTCGTCACCTTCTTCGTAGAGTCGACGTATGAGCAGATTCAAAGATGATAGAACCATGTTCTGAGCCAGTGCTGCGTCTTCTGGCTCCTCAGATGTACTTGCCTCGGCAACGGCGATCGAGCACTGAGCCAAAATATCAGCAGCAAGACGGCGAGCATCATCTGGTATGCTTGTAGCAATGCTCAAATCCACAAGACGATCGACCAGGACAGTCCACCCACTTTCTGAAGACGCATAACTTGCGAATCTTGAAACATTGTGCTCTGCAAGATCGTTAATTCTTGTCAACACAAACATGTAATCCTGAGTAGAGAGTGCAATGTCTGTTGTGATACCAGGCAGACTAGATATTCTACGCGCAGCACTCGAGGGCTTTGTATGTGTTGGAGACGATGCCACGCCCTCAGTCCTTCCGTTGAGCAGTTTGCAGAGAGTTGTCAGTACATGCAGGAAAGCATCGTTCGGATAGTCCGCCGTGCTCTCCAGAAGACGTAAAACTGCGCCCTCTACAGCTGCGATTTCTGGACCAATTGCTGTAGAATTTGCTTGAGAAGCATTAAGAACAACCCCAGCTTGGAGAAGCGTTTCGAAAACAATGTTGAACGAAGACTCCAAAGTCGGACCGATTGCGATAGCGACATTGAGAAGTGCTCTCAAACACAGCAGATTACGTGTGGACAGTGTAGGCCTCGATGCCGGATCGTATGATGTTCGTCTTGACCTTTCGTTTCCTGACGTCTGAGTTGAAAAACTCTCCACACTCAGTAAACCTTTACCGTTAGAGTATATTCCAGGAGTCTCAATCGTTGGTGACGAGACGCTTGAGATACTGGACGTCACGATGCTTGGAGGAACCGCAGCTTTACCTAGAGTAGTCAAGAATGCATCTCGCGAGGTGGACAGTCTCAGAAGACCAGAGACCTGTACGAATCTTTGATATGACCTGATCAGCGCTCGGTAGTAATCGTTGTCAAGAGACGCGTTGAGGAAAGTCGAATACGTTGCAAGCAATGCAGGCCAACATTGCTCCACGAGCTTTGCAATAGCTCTGATACGGATAGCTTGGACACTTTCATCTGTAGAAAGCGGATTAAGCGGCACAGTGCGCGATCGGTAAGATTGGGACCTCTTCTTTCGGGTCCTCGTCTTTTGTGGACTCGTGATCTGCTCTTCAGCTTCGACTTCTCCCTCTGAATCTTGATCTTGGTCTTTCGTGTGTTGCTGAACAGTCAAGGGAAGTACAACCTTGGCCAAGTTCTCAGAAAGACCATTGAGACACTCTAGTACAAGACTGTAGATGTAGGTTTCTGGTAGAGCGGGAGGATCTGTCTTGTCAAGCTGATCCATGCATTGAGTCTTGGGCACGCTCCATCGTGTACTGATACCTGGGACATTGACGTCTCCTAGGTTTGATGTTGGAGCAATAACACCAGCAACACCGCCAGCAGCTTCCATTGCAACCTGCTCAGCAATGGTCTCTCTTGCTTGATCGGTGGGAACGCTCGAGTGTTGGCCCAATCCAATGATAGACGGCTTTTCTGTGGAGATCTTGACGAAAGAAGCGATGTTGTCTCGAACAATCGATCTTTTGCCGTCTTTGGCGTCAAACTGCAGATAAATCTGTACAGCCAGACCAGGTTCAGTATAGACGAGACGGAAGACTTCCATACACATGGCGCGTTTCCAGGCTGTTGCTTCTGAGTCTATCATGTGCGTCAACAAGCCCAGAACAACCTCACACTCGTCGGGCATGGCCTGGAGGTGACGACGGATGATGAAGGATGCAACTCGAAGAGCTCGGAGAGTAACGCCGAAGGTTTGGCGCTCTGAGATGACTCGGATTAGATGTGGCATGACGACTGTCCGAAGGATATTCGTTTGCTCGGGATGCGAGGAGAATATTTTGGGATGGCTGCCGAGGCATGCTCCCATGAGTTCGAGACCAGAAGCTGCTGAAAGTCCGGAGAAGCGCACGAATCTTGTAGTTTGACCTTCTGTAGCGAAACAGATATCCAGGAATACGCGATATGCATCGTAAGCTGCTTCTTTTAGCGGAATGGGGCCATCTCCGCCGGATATCCGAGTGACAGTGGGAATGCTGTCACCGGCTTCATCCTCAGCGGCTACCCTTTCGAACACCGAAACGACAAGTTGCTGGAGAGTGGCAGCAGCTACACCACTGACGGTTGCAGCCTTGACATTCTGAAGAGCTGCACAAACTTGCAGGGCAGCAGCAAGGTGGTCTCCCTTCAGGTCATCCGCATAATTCTGGGCAAGAGCTGGAAGGGCTTGCAGGACTTTGAGTTGGATGTCAAGGCCGAGCGAGGTGCATGCGTTGAAGGCGTTCAGGACATCTTTCAGTCGAGACTTTGGTAGACCTCGAATGATAACGAGACGCTGCAGACACACAGTAGCGCTACCGGCATACTTGGCATTCTGAGTATTGCAAGCAAGCAGAAAAGGATCAATGAAGGTTGGTCGTCTACTCAGATCTCTTGTACGTTAGCGAAGGTGATGAGGACAAGGAAGGTGCATCTCACCAGCAGCTAGTTGTTGTTCAGATGTAGAAGGGAGGGATTTGAGATCTTGCAATGATTTTTCTGCAGCCTATATCACATCAGAACGGATACATGACAGTACACATGCAGAATCAACATACAGTGCGAATTTCTGGATTCTTTCGTTTAGCCTCTTGGGCGAGGCTCGTTAATTCGGCCTGGAGAGCTTGACCGCTCATAACTCTCTATGCTGGATTGACGACAACGAGCATTCTAGTCTTACACGAATCCGGAGGCCAAAATCGCGACCAATATAGTCAGGCAATCGAGCCAAACAAAGAAGTTTGATCGAAGTGGTAGATGGACCATTCAAAGGGATGCCGAGGAACGGAGGACAACTGGAGCTTGCCAAGACGAGAAACATGTGGCATGCGACGTTGGTCGAGCCCAGGCCTGTGACGCTGACGATTGCCGTGTTTATGTCCATTTTGTAAATACATTCACGTCTTTTGTACCTTTGCTCCAACTCTTCGGCTGGCTCAAACTTGTCCTTCCTACACCTCCTGATCACCCATCGAAACATCCAAGCCAGGAAGCAGCATGGCCAAGGTTCCCCGTAACTTCCGCCTGTTGGAGGAGCTCGAGAAGGGCGAGAAGGGCCTCGGTGCTGGTACGAAGAAGGCAGTCCGAATGTGTGAAGAGACAGATGACTGACAGAGTCGCAGAGGCATGCTCATACGGTCTCGACGATGGCGATGATCTCCTCATGACTAACTGGAACGGCACCATCCTCGGACCTCCTCATGTACACCTCCCACCTACACTGTCCGCAAACAGAATCAGGCATTAACTCAGTAAACAACAGAGCGTGCACGAGAACCGCATCTACAGTCTTAGTATCCGCTGCGGCGAAAACTACCCCGACGTTCCCCCAGAGGTCACCTTCATCTCGAAGGTCAACCTGCCCTGTGTAGACCAGAGAAACGGCAAGGTATGTCTTGCTAGGACATGGACACCTGTGACACGCTTGCTGAGACACAACGAACCAGGTCGATCTTTCCAAGCTCCCCAGTCTGAGCCAATGGAAGCGCGACTTCACCATGGAGACGATTCTGATCGAAATAAGAAGGCAAGCAAGCCACTACAACCGGATACGCCGCTCTCCCTTCTGACACTGTTGCAGATTCATGGCCGCACCCGCACACAAGAAGCTGCCGCAGCCTCCGGAGGGTACCAACTTCTAGATGGCCTTGTTGCACAGCTCTTGACGAAAAATGAATATACCTTCACCCACCAACGACATGACGCTCAACATGATCCACTCTTTCGTCCCATACTTCTACCGGCATAGCATGGCGCTTGGCGCAACAAGAGAACGAAATCCATATACATATCCAACTCTACATCTATGTCCGCGTCTTCAGCAAATGAAGTCGACTCTAGAACCATCGTCTGCTGATCGACCACATGAAACAAATGCCTCCCAATGCTCTTAAGTGCATCCCAGAACTCCAAGCTCCGAACTCTGTATTATCTAGTCGTAGAAGCATGCATTACTCGTCGCTCGAGTAGAGTCTGGCCATGTTCTTTGCACCCCTGGGCTCGATGAACAGGGCTTCGGCCTCGGCCAAATGCTCGCCCTCTTCGACACCGTCGCCCAAGATCTCAATCCAACCCTTGACCCATGCCTTTCTACCGTCAACCTTTGTGGTCTCTGCTCTGAGCACAATGAAGCTGTTCGCCGGGCAGGGCTTCTTGTATGTGATGTTCAAGCTCGCCGTGACGCCCACCTTGTTTGGCAGGGCAGGGAAACAGGCGCGAGCAAGACCCTCGTCCAGAAGAGTTGCGAGCAAACCTCCGTGAATGATTGTAGGGTGACCACACAGCTTCTCGCCGAGATGGGCAATCTGCACAATCGAGGGCAGTTCGGCCTTTGTGTTTGCAAAGGTGAGGGGCGGTGAAGCAATCTTGTCGTCTCCTTGCAACGTGCCCGCCGTCAGGTTGTGCGATCTCATGTTTTGGGGAATCTTCATGTGCGGCCTGGACTCGATCCAATGGGGGTTTGCGCGAAGAGACTCGGCAAGGGGGTTTGAGACAATGCGTTTGTTGATTTCTTCAGCCTCGGGGCTGGCTGGAACGAACAGGGAAAGGGTTTCGGCATTGGTGGGAGGTTGGAGGAAGCCATTGGCTGTCTCGATGGCGGGAGCGACAGACATTGCTAGACCAGCGGCTGTTGCGACTATGAAGAGAGCGGTTGCGCCGAGGACACGGGAGGTACGGGATCGAGGAGGAGGGGGTGTCGGGTCTGGAGGATTGTTGAGAGGAGGTGTGGTAGCAGGTGCTTCAAGGACAGTGTCAGCAAAACAGAGATGCAAGATCTGGAGTCCCTCAGCACTTACCAGATTGGATGGTCTGGAAACGCTTCTGGATTGCGGGCTGGCGGGCTCTATATATACAACGATTGCCGGCACCCCAGAGGGCCCTCCGAACTAGAGCCGGTCCTGAAACCGTGGCCATTGTTAGTCGGGCTTGTGACGACTATCAACAGACTCGTTTGCCAACCAGTGCCGAGTCGAGATGTCCTTTGCGCAATCGCCTATTGCTTTGAAATTGTTCGAGGCCAAGCCAACTTGTCCGAGGTTCAACACCGTCCCGCTGCCGCAAGTTGGACACTCCGATGTCCCGACCCTTCCCAATGCAGTAATCTTTGCGAAAGCGAAGCGAACGAGGAAACCTTCTCGAAACATCACGTCTTGGAGTGGACAATAGGAGGCAGCAGTGTAGGAAAACGATACCGAACGATGGCTAGCATTCAAAACTGCAGTGGCTCGGAACGACTTCCAGGCAACTCTCAAGCCAGCCTTCAACATCGCTCGAACTGCTCGAGCGGCCTACACCAGCGAGGTCGATCAGAGCACCTGACCACCTCGCCAAGTTCATCACTCCCCATCGAAGTTTACGCTCTAGTTTCCAAACATGTGCAGCCCTTGTTGTATGGCTGGCACGCTGACAATGATAGCAGCACTGCTGTACTTTGTGGCCATGGATGCCTCGTTTCCATACTTTTTATATGTTAGCCAACGCACACCAACCACCGGTTTTGAACTTACTGTAAGATATGCAACCTCCAACTGGGAGTTTCGAGGACGTCTGATCCAGTTCGGTCCAAGACGTTCCCATCCGGCAAGCTCCAAGTCGTACTCCTCATGACACTGATCTTGGCACTCTCCTCGGCCATGCCCATCACACGAATAGCCTCGGCTTTGAGTCACAGTGCCAGCAGAGTTTCATAAAGCATCATGTCTGTTCCTTCGATAGCTCCAGGCATGCTTCGATGTAGGAAGTCATGTGTATATGGATAAGCATGGGCAAGACCGATTGCCATCGACCCACCCTCGGCCATAAAAGTGCGAGACTTCATCAGGTTGATAAGAGGTTGGTACAACGGAAGGCGTGTAGCATCCAAGTTGTGCTTCTTTCCAGCAAGCGAGCCACTACCGCGGGAAGCATACAGATTGTACGTCAAGGTAACACGGTGGCCAGCAGTAACCTCTTGTACCTCGTGAGAACAATCCGAATAAAACGCCGCCCACTGAATGGCAGGTGTCTGGACAACCGAGGAAGAAGCCGACCAGTCGAACCCGACGGTATTTCCCTGGTGAGACACAGATAGGACTCCACCCTCGAACTCAGAAGACAAGCACACAACAAGGCTACCGATCTGCATCTCGCTTCTCGGAGTATCTACGTGCGCTCTGAACTTACCAGAAGGCCCGCTGTATATGTTGAGTTTTTAAAGCTCGGCCCTGATCCCCATACTCATTGCAGCAGCAGATTGGGCATTGGATTCGCGGTCGTTCATGCATGGCTTAGCCCAACTGTCTGGCGAAGAAGCTTCTGCGAGTATATCCAAGAGGACTGGATCGGCACCCTGAAGTCTTTGTTCCAAGACCTTGTCGAATCTCTGTCCGTATCTCGACTTGTATATGTTTCATGATCGAAGCAAGGTCAACCGGCGAGCGCCGATATAGAATCTCTATGACGGTGATTGAATCAAGCTCTATGGAGACCTCAATTGCTTCGTGCAGAAGTTCGACCTCGTCCTCGATGGTGGATATATCATCTTCTTGCAAAATTTCAGGCGCCGGTGCTGTTATCTGGTACTTGGCAGAAGGCATGAGAAGCTGTGAAACTATGTCGATGATCCCAGTCTCGTAAGGACAGAAATCCGTGCAGAAGTCTGCACTGTCCAATTTGGTCGCCTTGCGGTATTATTCGTCATACACGTCTCTGCCTTCGCGACCGAACGTAGCGGGCTCGCACGTGCTGATCAGGTTGAGGAACGCTGGATCCTTAGATGTGACGGTCGGAAGCCTCAAAGTCTGGCCCTGGCCTGAAGCTCCATACCGTATCGTGACTGGTCTGGTCGTGATAACTTGATCGAACTTTTGCGAGGCGATGTCGACCTTCTTGTCCTCAGGAAGATTTGTTGAATTCAGAATGACTGGAATATGACCACCACAAGCAAAAGTGCTTTGGTTGTCAGCCTCTCCCAAAGCCGAACAAAACGCTTCAAGCAATTGCTGTCCAGACATCGCGATGACTATCTGATGATGGATTTTCCTAAGAGTTCAGCATCAATACTTATACCATCTGTCACATATTGCAGAGCTCTGAGAGTTTCAATCACTACTGCCTTAGCTCCATCCCCGGGTTTATCTTCAGGCAGCATGTCGCACAAACGCGACGCTTGAAGCCAGGGAACGCATATCGGTTCAAATTTTCAGGCAGAGACCATCAGGATGTCTGCACGATGCTATGTAGAAGCTCAGTATGTTTCTGCCGGCGTCGCGTTAGTGTAGCCAACGACAGAGAAGGGTCGCTCTCTGCGTACTTCGCTGGCAGTATGGATCAAGGTCAAAGGCCGAAATGCACATGTCGAAAAGCAAGACGAGCAGTTCGTCGAGAAACAGAGCAAAGACTGCCAACCCCGCACCAACACCTCCGGATCCACACCACGTCAACAGCTGTCACAGCAAAGGGTTGTATCACGATGCATTGCAAGGCTCGCAAACAAAACAAAAGCTTGTCCTATCTAAATCCCTTTTCTCCAGCGATATTCACGAGTCATTTTGGTTGCTTGCCTACCAATTCCTCCTACACGAATGCAGGTTAGCTCGCGAAAAATGTGAGATCATACCTACGTATAATCACACGTGCTGCTGTGGTTTTGCTTCCAAAAGATAGACGCCGAGTCACAATGCGGTTAACCTGACGAAGGTAACTCCACATGTTTGCTCAGACCGGAAACTGCTTGAGGGGTCGCAAAGTAAATAGTTTCCCATATAGGGTCGATCCTCAGAGCCTCATTTTCTCATACCTACTCATCACCTACCTTTGATTTTGAAGCATCGCGTATCCCAGAACATACCCCACATCAATCATCCCTTTGTTGCATGAAAACCTGCACCAGACAAGATGGATGTACACAAAACTCTTAACAGCAACCCCAAGCCAACAATGGGCAACCTAACCTTCTCGTACACACATCTCGCAGCCATCACCATCCTTGTACCGACGATACGACACCTCTATATCGATTATCGAAACTTTATTGCCTTAGGTCCAGGAGGAACTCCAAAGACGATCATAGGCTACTTCAAGGTCAAAACACTGGGCATGTTCGCTCTCCGGAACCCATATGCACCACCAAAGATTCCATGGTCCATGACACAGAAGGAAGGCAGCTTGTCAACCCTGCCGCAGCGAAAAGGCTCTCGTCCTTCGACTCTTGGAATCGCGCCTCACCGTCAGACCAACCAGAAACCATCGCGCGAGATGTACGAGAAGCTAGCCAGTGCAATCCATACTATTGCGGGCGACAACACGCATCTTCATGAAGGAACATCGTGTTTCGAAAAGCACGGCACTGGTCTCTTCAGCGACAACCCACAACGACGCACCTGCGGAGGAGAAATTTGCCATGCCCACCCCTCGGACGGATCTTTGCATCTGACGCTACACCCCGCAGATGCCAAACTCATGCTCGAGGGTTATTGGGGTGAGAGACATCCTCTGGCAAGAGGTGGATGGCTGGAAAGGTTCGTCCCTGGAGGA
The DNA here is from genome assembly GCA_026538705.1 of Aureobasidium sp. GC_Fusr_1. Taxonomy (NCBI): domain Eukaryota; kingdom Fungi; phylum Ascomycota; class Dothideomycetes; order Dothideales; family Saccotheciaceae; genus Aureobasidium; species Aureobasidium sp. GC_Fusr_1. The sequence continues at coordinate 107,702 of JALPCE010000033.1, read as the reverse complement.
TTCGTCATGATTTATGCGCCGCGCAACGACAGCGAGCTCGAAGTGGTGCTGGAGATAGTGCGTGCCGCAGCATGGTATGTCGGAGGCGAAGAGATCAAATGCGAGCACGACAAGCGCAGAGACAGTGCTCAGGCAGAGGACGTCGCATGTTGAGGACTGTTGTTTGTCAAGAGAGGAAGAACTCGAAACTAAGATGGCCGGAGGACACCGAAGGGCCGATCACATTAATGATAGTGGGGTCGCGGGCACAACGGCATTGACCAGAGAGGGCATTGACATGGACACAGACACGGACACGGCTTGGATTGAATACACGCAAGACGGTGACATGGCGGTAGCGAGGTGAACGGAGTTTCCAGGTTCTTCTGATGTCTTTGTATTTGCGGGCTTGGTATGGACGTACTCGATGATGAATCTCATACGACTTGTTTGTTAGAGCTTTGAATATGACATCAAACCGCACCTACGTCAAAGTACTCGGCCCTTGGACGAACCGTCTCTTCAGGCTTGACACCAAATGAGCCAAAGGTTCCGGCAGGCGACTCCACGGCGAGATCGACCTGCAGGCGGCTGCAGGGCAAAAGCAGTAGAAGCGTTTCCAGCCAATTGCCAAACAATCTGGAGATTACGTGCTTGCTGGGTTCCACTCTTTGTTTTTGCGGCCGCGCAAGGAAGGATTCGACAGTTTGATGGGGATTTGAGCGGACATTTCAAAGCTTGCACGGTGAGAAGGTTGAATCGACGTGGGCCAATCTGAGTCGCAGAGCGGCTTCCACGACCTAATAATACACCCGTTCTTACGATAAACCAACTCTTTTCCGGACGATGGAGTCCAGAGTTGGAAATCGTTGAAAGATGACCGTGTGGAGAGGGTTCCCGCACGAACAAGCTCAGAGGCTGGAGATGGCGGACGCCAACGGTACGCCTGACGCCACATCTCGGCGTACGACATCTGTGAATGCTTCAACCTTTCCTCTGACCACACCCTTCGCCTTAGCCGCGGCCGCCACGATTACTTACTTGATTTGTCTTTGCAACTAAGCTCTGATCCTCCCAGATTCGTCCCGTCATTTATAAATCGCTGGTCTGCCGCCACGCGCATCTCTCCTTCTACCCAGTCTCAGTACACCAATTCGACTCGACTGTCTATCAACCTTTCCAAAACCTGGTGGTTAATGCTGCCTGAATTCAACCGACGCGACCTTTTTACCTATTTCACGCTCGTCCGGAGCATTCGTTCGATAAAATGGCGTTAGGAAATCTCTTCAAGCAGAAGCCTACTATCGTTGCTGATGCACCACCTCTCCCGAACGCGCCCGAACTTGAGAAACCAATGGTTGGCAATGAAGGATACGGCGGTCAAGCTCCTGGATACGACCCTGAGAAGACTGGCCCCAAGGGCATGAAGATGAACAGAATCGACGGCCCTGTAACCAAATCCATCGGCCAACCAGGCGATCTCAGCGATGACAGCTCCGGCATGACTGTGGGAAAGCAGATGGAGATGGAGGCCGGAAATGCCATCAAGTACAGGACTTGCAGTTGGCAAAAGGTGTGACCCTAATTCGCGTGTTTTGTTTTCCTTACACTCCCAATCGCGACATGGAGCGAGTCGACCCTCTGCCCACTGCGACAAACCCTTGTCCTTCCTCCAATCCCCCCATGCAGCAAGCCCTTGCACCGTTCTCTCCTTCATCCTCTTGATCCTTTTGAAACATCGAAGAACAGCTTTCTCAACAAGCGAACAAGAACCGACCTAACCCGTCTCATAGACCGCCGCGTTGTTGTTTTCTGAGTACATCTGCTTGGCCATCATGTCGTTCCCATACTCGTACGCCACGCTGGGCTTGGTTCCTGGTCTCATCTTGACCGTAGTCATTGCCGGACTGGTTCTGTACACTTCTCTGGTTCTCTGGTACGTAAAACGCAGATATCATCTTTGAAAGGCGCTTCTAACGAATATTTAGGGAGTTCTGCCTGCGCCACCCTGAAGTCAAGGACGTCTGTGATATTGGTCAAATGCTCTTCTGGGGTCAAAGATGGGCATGGTGGGCTACCGCTTTCATGTTCATCTTGAACAACACCTTCATCCAGGGTCTGCATTGCTTGACTGGAGCCAAGTACCTCAACACCATGACCGGTCATGGCCTCTGCACAATCGGCTTCAGCGCCATCGTTGCCAGTGTTTCCTTCTTCGCATCGCTCCCCCGTACTTTCAACACTCTTGCGGTGTTGGGTACAGCTTCTGCATTCTTCACCTTCATTTCGGTGCTCTTGGCTACTATCTTCTCCGGCATCGAGGACCACCCTGCTGGATACCCCAAGTTTGGAGAGCCTCGCGTGCTCGCCATTCCCGAGTCAGGAACCACTTTCGTTGCTGGAATGTCTGCATTCATGAACATCAGCTACACATTCGTTGGACAGATTACTCTCCCCTCGTTCATTGCGGAGATGAAGAACCCTCGCGATTTCCCCAAGGCTCTTTGGGCTGTCACTATCGCAGAAGTCATTCTTTTCTCGCTTGTTGGTGCCATCATTTACGCATATACCGGTACCCAATACTACACTGCACCCGCTTTTGGATCTTTGAGCAACGAAGTATACAAGAAAGTCAGCTTCTCTTTCATGGTTCCCACCATCATTTTCCTGGGCGTGCTATATGCCTCGGTGTCGGCTCGCTTCGTCTTCTTCAGAATCTTCGCTGGCACTAGACATATGGGCGAACACACTGTCATCGGCTGGGCGAGTTGGGCTGGTATCCTGCTTTGCACCTGGATCCTGGCCTTTATCATTGCTGAGGTCATTCCCTTCTTCAGTGATTTGCTGTCGCTCATGAGTTCGCTGTTTGACAGTTTCTTCGGATTCATCTTCTGGGGCATGGCATACCTACGTATGCGCGAAGCCGACTACGGACCGGGCTACTGGAAGAACAGAGGATTCAGAGGAACTTTCGGGTTCGTCTTCAACCTGATTCTTATCGCCATTGGATTGCTGTTCCTGAGCGGAGGCACATATGCATCAGTTCAGAGTATTGTGGACGGATACAACTCGTCATCATACGGTACAGCCTTCTCGTGCGCCGGAAATGGTCTCTAGAGACCAAGAGATATTGACTGCTCAAGAATGAGAGTTAGTCGGACGTTAGAATGACCATCATGACGGCCTGGATGTATACTAGTAATGGGCGCATGTTGTTCTTACTTTGTTCTTTTGCTTTTAACTAAATTGATAGCCACTTAGTAGTTGTAATTGATTTTTCTTGTACTACTGATGCACGCACATATCCATCACGCTTCATGTCAGTTCATCAAGGCGGTTGCCAATTTGCATGTGATAGATGCCAAGAGAAGTGACGAGGTGGTGCCGTTGAGCCGCGCGAGCTTGTGCCATGTGTTCTTCTCGGAAGAGCACCTCTACAAGTCGCTTCAACTTGTGTTTTCTTTTGACAACAAACCACTATCGGTCACTTTTGTACACGACTCTTTGAATCTATCTATTGCTGCCATGTCTACAATTTCCGACTACGTTGATCTTGGACAGCCTTTGTTCTGGTGTGAGTGATGAAAGCTACGAAGACTTCACTGATCTCGAACATGGCAAGCTGATTCGAGACGCAATACAGTGTCTGCAGCCAGCATTTGTGTCAATCCTACCTTTTGGAAGTAAGCAGATCCCATCTGCAGTCTTGTCACAGAACAGACATACTGACAACCTTCTAGCACAGCTGCAAGATCAGGTAAGGTTCACCATTCAAGAGTCTATGAGCACGACGAAAGAAGATGCAGAAATTACTGTGATATCAACCAAGAAGAAGAGAGAAAGGGAGCAAAGAACAAAGAAATTGACATTTTTGGCACGTCTTTCAGAGTACCACAACAAGACCATCACCAAGCTGTTTGGCGGCAACTCGCTATACGGCTGCTATGCACTCGCCGTGACAATCTTCACGCTTGGAATCGTTCGAGACAGCATGTACGCATCTCTTTTCTACCGTCTTTTCCAAGAAGCAACCACCCATTACGCGCCAAATACGACCACCTCATCCCACAAAGCACCAACCTTCCCAAAGCGACACACGATTTTCGAGGGATCCATGACTGTGATGATTTGCTAACAGGGCCAAAGCTACGAACGTGCTCTGCGGACTCAACCCACCCACCCACTCCTGCTGGGCCCAGTCTCTGAAGCCTTGGCCATCGCTCTGTTCGCTTCCGGCAACGTTCTCGTTCTCACCTCCATGTACGCTCTCGGCATCACCGGTACCTATCTCGGTGACTACTTTGGCATTCTCATGGACGACATGGTGACGGGCTTCCCATTCAACGTTTGCTCGGCACCCATGTACTACGGCTCCACTCTCAGCTTTTTAGGATCGGCATTGTGGTTCGGCAAGCCTGCAGGATTGATCCTGACAGGACTGGTGTTCTTGGTCTACAAGGTCGCTTTGACATACGAGGATCCATTCACTGGCGGTATCTATGCCGAGAGGGAGAGAAAGCAGAAGGCCGAGGGCAAGAAGGTGCGCTGAACACGTCGAGATGATGACCTGGGAGAAAAAGGAAGACTTGAGGGAATAGTCGAGGGAAGAAGGGGTAGATGGGAATAGAACACACCTGCTCGTCGCGGGACTAAGTTTGGCAGAAGGAGATTCAACATGGAGTGGGTTGGTATGAGCCGACGGAGGGGAGAGGCTGGACACGAGACACGAATTCAACACGGATCCGCATATAATATATACATGTCATTGCAGAAAAGTTGTCGTTGCAGTTCTTGTCCTTGTGCATTATCCAAGTCGTATGCCCAAAGTGAGTTCCAGCATCCTCACTTGGTCATCGAACCTCTCATAGGCAGCATCTCTCAGTCTCATGTCCTTTCTGTCACGTTTCCTATGCTCTTGCATCAACCTCTGCGCGCTTGGCTCTTACCTTGGTGTCCTATTACTTACAGGGCAGTGGGTACATCCCTATGTCTACAGCCCCAGACGTGCATCAAGTTCTTCACTACCTTGTCCTCGAGCCCTTTGTACTTTGCAGCGTTGTTTAAGAACTCTAGAGTCTGCAATATTTGTTGCGAGTCGAAGGGGGATGTGGGGTTGCGGAACGAGGAGCGGAGGTGGGATTGCAGGGTGAAGCGAGCGGGTTTTGCGTAGCGGATTGCTTGGAGAGACGTTCGGAGGAGGTGGCGGTATGCGTGGATAATCTCTTGCGACATTTGAATTGTCTTGTACTGTGTCGCGATGTTGATAGAAAAGTGTGATTGACGCTGGTGGAGAAAGAAAGGGTCGTGTTTGGTTTGTTTGTTTTGTAGCGTCCATGGATGCGGTGAATAGATACAATCTCCGTATCCCAAAAGTCGTTCACAGTCTTGTCACCTCTGATCATGACGGGAACAGAGCTATTAGCTCATCCCATAGTCGTCGGTTTCGCTGCCATTCTCGTCGCAAGTGCTGCAATGGGCTTGTTCTCGTCCAAGAAGCATTTCCCCATTGAGGGAAGGGTGAGTTTGTCGCAAACACTCGGGTGAATGCACAGGGGCTGATACGATCGTAGACGGTACTGATCACAGGTGGCTCGAGTGGTATGGGCAAGGCTCTCGCGACGAAGCTGGCTCAACAGGGTGCAAACGTGTGCATTGTCGCGAGAAACCAAGCCAAACTCGACCAAGCGATCGAGCACATCAAGGTACTTTCTTCTACATGATCTATGTCTATACCAACTGAATCATCTACGTAGGCACATGCCAAAAGTCCTACCCAACGATTCCTAGCCATCAGCGCCGACTGTACATCTCCCGAAGACAACACCCGCATCCTCGCCGAGACCACTTCATGGAACAACTCCCAGGCACCAGACATCGTCTGGGCAAACGCTGGCTCATCGTCTCCTGGTCTCTTCATTGACACGCCCATCGAGACTCATCGCTCCCAGATGGACACAAACTACTGGGCTTCCTTCTACCTCGCCCACGCAACCCTGAAACTCTGGCTCGCACCCCAGCAAAAGAAGGAACACAACAAGACAAGACACTTCATCATCACATCAAGCAGTGTTGCTTTCGTAGGTGTTGCAGGATATACCCCTTATGCGCCCGCCAAAGCCGCCCTCAAGTCTCTAGCCGACTCGCTGCGTATGGAGTTGAATCTCTACAACGGCAGCATCAAGTCCTCCTTGCCTTCTCCTGCTGCCGCTACACACATCCATCTCGTCTGCCCTGGCACCATCCTGACTCCTGGCTACGATGCCGAAAACGCTACAAAACACCCCGTTACCAAGATTTTGGAATCTGGCGACCCGAAACAGACAGGGGATGAGGTGGCAGACGCTGCATTGAAGGGATTGCAGAGAGGCGACTATGTCATCACAACCCAGTGGCTGGGCCATGCCATGAGAGTGTCTGCCCTGGGTGGCTCCCCTAGAAATGGCTGGGGTATCGTGGATGTCCTCTTCGGCTGGGTGACAGCCATCGCTTGGCTATTCATTGCACCCGATATGGAAGGCAAGGTGTGGAAATGGGGCAGGGAGCACGGCTGCTCATGATGACCTTATAAAACTTTGATAATCTTCGTATGATACCCCTCCACTTCGAATATACTGCTCTATCTTCTTCTAGCATCTGTCCCTGCGTTTCAACACCTTCTCACGATACAATCAGCCAATAGCATCAGTAAAAATGCAAGTTATCACTCGAATCTGCTACAGGAAAGAACGAGATGACCTTCAACTTCCTTGGAATCTCTCAATCGTTTCCCTCATCACTTGCTCCACAATCTTGATGCTCTCGACATCCACCCATTCATCCGTTCCATGCAGACCTTCACCTGCAGGCCCAAACACCAAAGATGGAATACCAGCTTCACTCAGCAACGCAGCATCAGTCCAGAATTTGGCTGCTGTGGGTTGCACTTGCTTCTCTCCTTGCACATCAGCAATCGCTTTTCTTGTCGCAACAAGCAAAGGACGTGTCTCGATCATCGGCGGCAAAGGCTTGCGCTCGAAAAGCGCCTTGGGCATCTCGAATTTGAACTTTTTGTCTGCGGCAGCAAGTCTATCGAGGACACTTGTGATATCCTTGACAATCGCATCAGAAGACTGAGAGCTGCTGCTGTCATCCACAGTGCGGAACTCGAGCGTCAGTGTGCAGGAACCAGCATAACTGCTGTTTTCCTCTCCACCTCTGATGGTGCCGCAATGCATAGTGGCTTGTCCCAAAACATCGTCTTGAGGCAATGTTTTGGCGTATGTTTCGACTGATTTTAGGAAATTGGCAGCGGACATGAGGGCGTCTACGCCTGTTTTGGTATCCGAGCCATGTGCAGCAACTCCGAGGACGGTGACTCCAACCCACACGAAACCTTTGTGTGCATGGTGGAGTTGTAGAGAAGTGGGTTCGGGGATCAACGCAGCATCAGCTTTCCATCCTGCTGCAAGAACAGCAGCAGTACCGATGCTTTTGTCTTCTTCGTCTGCTACAGCGGTAAAGATGACATCGCCTTTGCTGCCGTGCGTGGAAAAGTGCAGAAGTGTGGTCATGGCAGCTGCAACCCCAGCTTTCATGTCTAGCACTCCTCTACCATAGATCTTCCCCTGGCTCAGAGTGCCGCTGAGAGGATCGGAGCCGTAGGCAGACAGAGATACCGTGTTAATGTGTCCACTTAACATGAGAGATTTGGCTTTGGGGTTGCTGCCACAAACCACGCCCACGACGGACGGGCGACCTGATATTGACTCGATGACATGAGTCTCAATACCACGATGGTGTAGCCATTGCGTAATGAATGCTGCAATCTTTGCTTCTCCTGGCGCAGAGCCCGTCATATCCAGTGAAGGACTCGAACTATCGATCTGAACAAGTTGTTGAGTCAGAGCCACGACATCGTCGTTACTGACATCAAGAGGTATATCGTAAGGTCTCTTGGCTTCGGTGTTGATCAAGATTACCGAAGATCCTCTTGCGATACGTCCTTCGGCGACAAGTCTCTTCAATGCCGCGAGACCAGACGCACCACAAGGCCCCGCATTAACATCATGGCGATGCATATCTTGCACGGCGACATGAGTCTCAAAGTCAGATACTGTAGTGCTCAGATCGACGTAGTCGCGGAGATATGGCCAAGAAATGGAACTCAACGTTCCACAATTGCAGCCAGCGTTGATCGTGTTGGAAGTGACGATGGACGTGGCTTCCCCAGCAACGAGAGAAGCCTGCAGACACGCGGCGGTGTCTGGCTCCACAGCTACAGTCTTGAAGTTTCGTCGTCCTTTGGCATGTGTGATTACTGCTTGGGCCAAAGAGCCTACGCCAACAGGTGTTATGATGGTGGTTGGTTGTACATCCAATCCTTGCAGTTGTTCTTCCATTTCGGCAAAGATGGTCGCATATCCATCGATAATCCAGGTCGGGATATCTTCATACCCCTCGAAGGCTGTATCTTGCACAAGGATATCGTTCTTCGTTGCAGCCGCGGCAGAAGCGGCACTGGAGACAGCAAAATCGTAGTCTCCTTGGACAACAATAACTTCTGCTCCCTCAGCAGCGATCAAACGCAGGAAGTTGGGATGCAAATCATGAGGTACATAGATTGAGGACTCAATGCCAAAAGATCGAGCCATCCAAGCGATCGCTCTTCCGTGATTACCATCTGTAGCCGCCAACAGCCTGCATTGCCGATCCCTAGCAATGGAAGCCACTTGTTCCAGAGTAGCAGACTCGAGATCCAAGCCCAGGTGTGAGATGAGAGCACGGAAGCAACCCCAAGATGCTCCGGAGGCTTTGAAGGAAGGTAGACCGAAACGTGATGATTCGTCCTTGACATAGATGCCGCCGAGACCTAAATCTACAGCGAGGTCGTCCAAGGAAAGGAGAGCTGTAGGTTCATATCCGATGAGTGTCTTGTGGAAGCTATGTTGAGTGGTCGAGTCAGCTTTAGAAATGGATGGACTCGGTGACGTTTGGCGAACCCATGTGGGTCTACGGGACGAAGGTCTTTCTGGGGACTTGAATCGAAGAGGCATCTTGGCGAGCAGAAAAAAGAAGACACGTAGCAGATATACGACTAGGACAATGGGGTATGTAGAGACAACATATAAGCTCTGTACACCTACTTTATATGTTCCCTCGAACCACCGGATATTCTCGAATCTCCGTCGGCGATACGGCAGGGGTCCAAAGGTTCTCTGCAGGACACCACCACCCCACATCAGTCGGGAACTTCGCGAAAATTGTCGGAAACTTTTCGGGAAACCGTACCATCAAACACCACCTTCTGCACACAATTTTCCTACGCCTCTTATCCAGTCAGCATCATGCTCAGAAAATATCATGAAACGATGAGTTAGAAGTAATTCGTGGCTCCGATTTGCCTTTTGTTGCAATCATGTCCCTCCTCCTACCTTAACCATAGACCCTAGAAGAGTAGAGGGTATGGACAGGAGGATGTAGTTGGGAATCATAAGTATCTGTTTTTGTCTTTTTTGTCTTCATGGCCGTGTGTTTTGTATAGGGAGGTGAAGCAAACAAACAACTTACAGAATGTGTCTGTCATCACAACAGACTTTCAACCGTGAAATACTCGCCAAAGATGTCGAAGCCAGCCAAGGCATCGAAGTCACCCATTCCCATGACTTGAGAAGGTAACGGCGTCTCAGCAGTATGAGGCGGTACCTCTGGAACACCATTTGTGCCATCTTCTCCACTTGGTTCTGCATGCCTTGATCTTTCCAATGCACGTTGTACAATGAATGCATGCTTGAATGCAATGTGCGACTCACCGCACGCGACTTGGAAAAGATATGCTCGTAGGTTTTCTACCAGGTGATGGTCAATTGCGCTTTCACAAAGCACTAGTGCAGCATACGATGCGATGAAGAACGCGAAGTCCGGTAGGTCAGGCGCTTGGTCTGCAGAGTGACGCACAAATTGCGAGACGATATTCGCACTTTCGCGCCAAGCCGGTGTGTTCTTTTCCTGCATAGCTTGCGGCGACAAGTCTTGCTGAGAAGAGGCATTGCGACGGTGAAGCAACAAATGCCCAAACCAGTGAGACAACTCGAGTGTCCTCGGCGGGCCAGAGCTAGTAAGAAAGCGGCTCCATGCAACTTTCCAAGTGGTGAACACGGAGTCTGCAGGTGCTGTAGGATTCTGTAGAGCTGTGTGAAGACAAACGTAGAATTGTAGCTCAGCTATCAATGGTGTGTCGGACGGCGTGATCGTAGGCAGCTCGAGTAGACGACGACAACCATCCATGAGTCGGATTGAGATACTGAGGGGTCGGCCACTGCCTATGGAGTATCTGCGTTGTCGGTAGAGGTCAGCACATGCTAGTGGCTCTTAATGAACACTGCTCGATATCTCAAAGTATTGTGCATCTCTGTAGCTATGCTAAGCAAGCACACAGGGAGTGGGGATGAACTTACTGTAGATGAGTCAAGCACAGTCCACTCCAGACACGCAACTGCTCAATGGTCCGCTCTTCGGTTGTACCTGGTTGTTTGACGTTGCTTGGCCCGAAAGCGACGACTGCATGGTTCGCTGTGCTAGCACTCAAGTGCCAGCTATCCAGGGGCTTATCAGTCTGTACAGCAGGACTGAATAGACAGAGCAAGGTCAGTGCTTGGATGACACTACTTGCAACAGGAGGTGTCGCTACGACTGCATCCGCAACGAGGCGCTTCACGTATTTGTACATATCCTGTACTGTTTGAGAAGAGACTTCGGGGTGATAACGTGTTGCCAGTAAGCAGAGTACACTCATTAGGAGAGGTGAGCTGCGGGAGAAACTCCGCGACACATTACTGACGAACTTCACAATATCAGCTACAGGGATCCATTTGCTGTACCTGTCGATGGACCTGTCTGGTGGTTAGCCCCTATTCAGCCCCTCTACGAGGGCCCCCTCCCCATGTGCTGAGGCGCGCCACGCTTTCCCCTGACTGACATCTCACAACCGCCAGACAGCGTTCGATGGAGCTGTATAAACACACAGCCGCTTCCGAACGAGAGATGATGCCGGAGAGAGTTGGGGAGACCACGACTCTCAGTGGATGCTACTCCTTTCTGAAACGTACTGTGCATTTTTACAGCAACATTGTGACGGTTTCCAGCACAGGGGAGGACGAAAGTTTAGTGCGGTACTCACGTTCGGAGTAGCTGAACCGCAGTTTCGAGAGGCAGGATACCCAGAGAGACTACATCGAGACCGTTGACATCATCTGAAGCAGATTGGCCTGACTGAGCATACAACTCTGACTGCAGGTCTTGAAGGATCTCTACTGGTTTGGGGTAGTTGTGTGCGATGGCTGCATCTGTCGTATGTTCTTGCGCGGGGCCATCAGGACTGTTCGAATTATCGACATTGATTCCGGTCAGGTTAGATTCGGAATGTGGAAAGACTGCTTCAGAGAGCTTGGCAACCATCTGTTCGACGCGTTTAAGACGATTCTCGACATCGTTACTGCCATTGACACCAGTCGAAAGGGTTGGCACCGGAATTCGAGCCAAGCTACGCTTCGGGAGCTCACACTCAAGACTTGATCGATGTTAGAGAAGATGACATAACAGTCTAGTGCCTTCCAGAATGCCAAATTGCGTGGACAAGTGTAGCTTTAGAAACGCACAATGGTGTTGAACAACAGAGTGTTGTCCACTGAAAGTACGAATCTGATCGGCTCTCTCTAGCTACATCTCTGGACCGGAGATAATTGTGTCTCAGAGCAAAGTCACACCTCGCTCCAAGATGGGAGTTACAGGCTTTAGCAGGTCAGGGGTGGGAGACGAACTCGAGTACTTGACAGCGGTGGCATGCGTCAGCGTCCTGCGGGACTTCGCAGCGTGCTTTGGATGTGCGGCATGAAGTGCATGCTTTTCCAATACGTTGACGCTTTGCCGGTCGATTCTGCTCGTCCATGTCGAGCGATGGTTCCGATACACGATGTTGACAAGAAAGGTCGGAGTTTGGAGAAAAATTGGTTGCCCAAACTCAGGCTTGCGCGACATAACACGTAGGGTTAGCAACGGGCTGTTATCATGATGTCAACGGTGTTGGCAAACCCACCTACTTTTGTAGTGGAGCTTGTTCGCTCCTTCCGTCGGGGTCTCGCGGAAGCGACCAAGGGCCAACTTGCTTTCCATTAACAAACACATGAGTACGCCACGATAACATCCATGTCTGCACAACTCCATGACAGTCCGCAATAGTAGTATCATCGAGTGCCTCGACCTTTGGAAACAAAAACAAAGCATACTCAAACATATCGACGAGATCGGCAAGCCAGGGCAATCATGGACAAACACAATGAGACTGTGAAACATATCTCGGATCGCCTGAAGGACTTGTATTCGCGGAAGGAGCAATTTCGAATTTTCCATGGCTCCACCAATTCGACAAGGAGCTATTCGGTGGATCAAAGCAGGATGATTGACACCAGCTCTCTGAATCATGTTCTCTCTGTGGACAGGTCGACCAGAACTGCATTGGTAGAGCCAAACGTGCCAATGGACAAGCTGGTTGAAGCGACGTTGCCGCTTGGTCTGGTACCACCAGTGGTCATGGAGTTCAAGGGCATAACTGCGGGCGGAGGGTTCAGTGGAACTGGAGGTGAAAGTTCAAGCTTCAAGCATGGCTCCTTCGACTGCACTGTCAATTGGATTGAGATTGTGCTAGCTGATGGAGAAATTGCAAAAGCTTCTCCTGGATCGAAAGCGGACCTGTTCTATGGTGCAACCAGCTCGTTGGGTACGTTGGGAGTAACAACATTGATGGAAATTCAGCTCGTCGATGCGGAGAGATATGTTGAGACCACATACACTCCATGCAAGTCACTGGAAGAGACCCTGGAGAAGACGAAGGCTGCTAGTAGTGATCTTGGGAACGACTACGTGGACGGTTTTCTGGTCTCCCTGCGCAGAGGTATAGTCGTCACTGGTCGTTTGACATCTTCTATAACCCGTGAAACCCGCATACAGAGATTCCAAGGTCCACGGGATCCTTGGTTCTATATGCATGCGGATCGGACGACACAACAAGCTGGTGGACCAGTTACAGAAGCTGTACCTTTGGCCGACTACCTCTTCCGTTATGATCGTGGTGCTTTCTGGATGGGCAAATACGCCTTCAATTATTTCATGGTTCCTTTCAATCGCATAACTCGATGGGTCCTGGACGACTTTATGCAAACAAGCACAATGTATCATGCTCTGCATGCCAGTGGACACATGCAGCAGTATATCATCCAGGATCTGGCTATTCCTGCTGCAAGTGTTAAGGACTTTATCGTTGCAGTCGACAAGACATTTGGATTCTATCCTCTATGGCTGTGTCCAATGAAGCCATGGACACAACAATCTTCCTTCCATCCGCAAGCCATTGAGACTGATCTTCTGATTAACGTTGGTGTTTGGGGTCCGAATGGAGCGAACAGTCCGGCAGAAGTGGTCCAGCGCAACCGGCAGCTGGAAAATATTGTTCGGCAGCACGGAGGCAGAAAATGGTTGTATGCTCAAGCATTCTATTCTGAGTCAGAATTCTGGAATATCTACGATGAGAAGTCCTATCGTGAGCTAAGGAGCAAGTACAAGGCCGAGCATTTGCCTAGTGCTTTCGATAAGGCTTGTGTAAACAGCAGTGGTAGAAACTCTCGAAGCTGGGCCGATTGGGCCAAGCAGAAGGTATGGTCTATTTGGCCTATATCTGGCGTGTACGGAGTTTTGCAGACATTGGTCAGCAAAGAGTATCTACTCAAAAACTGATGATGATACTAGTTGCGCATTGGTAGTGGAGAAGGTCTGAGCATGAAGATAACACACCTACTGATAATCAAGCTCTCGCTCTACTCGAGTACATCACAAGTGGACGGTAACTCATCTCCAAACAGAATCTCTGAGCGTCCAAGCACATATGTAAAGAGGTCATTTGATCAACTTTTCTTCAGCCTATCTCCAGCCTTTTGTGTTGTCAAGACCGACGTCATAGGGCAGGCCGTTTTGGTGGCAGGAATCCAAGGCAACACCTTTGTGGCTTCCTGCCCCTCATCTCCCACAAACTTCATAAAGCTCTCACAATTCTCTTCACCTACGTTCAAGACACCTACATCAAACCACAAGCTACCAATCACATACTCAAACATGCCTCTCGTAATCCCCGGAATGCAGTCCAGCGGCGGCGACGACAAGACCTCCAAGTGGATGGAACAGCTCATGGGCAAGAAGCTTGGCGACAGCAGCGATAACATGGTATGTGTCGGCCCTATATCCATGATGATCTGGAGGATAGTTGTTGACATGAATGGTACAGACTTTCGCAAAGAAGGACCTTCCCCAGCAACACCGTGTCGTCAAGGGCGACTCGATGATGACCATGGACCACAACCCCGATCGGTAAGCACAAAGAAGAGATGCAAGATGGCCAGAAGGAGACTGACCAAAGGCATAGTCTCAACGTCCATGTCGGCGACGACGGTACCGTTCACAAGGTCACCCACGGTTAAGCTATCCTGAAGCTTGCTCGACGATCAAGAACCCAATCATGAAGACCACGAGAACAACAACGGCATAAGACAAACGGGCATGGGGGGTACATAAACCAGGAAACAGACAGTCATGACGATGAATGAAACATATCACATATTCTCACCAACATATCAGAGCTCTGCAATGTTGACGTGTTTTCGACATTAGTGTTGCTGTAGTAAGCCGAGTATACGAGTCAGGGTAATGCTCCTCTGCTGTTAGGAGCCGATATACGAAGCTATGCGTGATAGCGACGGAGACGGCAATGCACATGTTGCTCTTTCTGCAAGTTTTCACACCGCCATGTGCGACCGTCTAGGCTTCTGAAAATGCCGGTATACATTTGGGTATGCAGGGTCTCGCTCATGCGCGTATTTGTCCGCATCGCCCTGCAGTTTTTGTCTGCCCTTTCGCTGTTTGACTTTTGAGGCTCGGAAAGATCTTGCATCAGACTGTCTTGCAAGAACAAAAGCATACGAAGAAAGAATCTGTCAGATATGAGAGCAGCTGTCAAGACGGCCGCTATACAGGTGACACCCGCTCTGGGGGTGTCTCCGGCGAGAATGGAGCAGCCCCACACCCTCTTGCCATGGCCGAATTGGCGGTCAGTCGGCTCTGGGGACTCACGACAAGTTGATTGCATTTTTGCCCCTCTTCATGCAGCAGGGCGGGCGGCAGCTATGGCGCATAGCATACGAACGAATATTCCCGGCTAGATGTGACTGATCGCAGTAAGTACAAGTGTGGCATTCGAGACGCCTGGGTGAGGCGTCTCTCTCCTTTTTTCTGTTCCCTTGAGCAAGTCGACGGCAAGGGGATTTTGAACAGAACCCTTGCTGCCTCTTTACATTGGTGTACTGCATATCCAGAGGGGGATACAAAAACCTTTGAACAGACGTGCATCACATCTCGATATACCTAGTCTTGTGACTGCTGCTCGATTTGCAGCGAATCATCAGCTTCCCTGCTTTGGTTTGGTGTCTTTTGATTGCACCTCCCCAGCCGCCGCAATTATCTTCCTGCTCGAAGGTACGAGGTAACTCAACACGCTCCTTCTACATTTCAGACCATCCTCGAGAAGCTCAAACCTGGAACACAACCGTCGCGTTTGTTACTCACTCTTGGATCTTTGGGCAAAAGAAGAAGCATCTGATGCAGTAAATTGAGATCAAAATGGCGGTTCCTGTCGCGCGCGCGTTGTCGGCGCGTCTTCCGCAGTACCTCGATCTGAAGCTTCCACCAACCAGCGACTTGACCCAACAATTGCTGCAGAAATGCGTTGGCCATGCATACAACGACCCTCACGATGAAACGTCCACGAAGACCCACAAACTACCGGTCTCACCATCCCTCGACCTTGAAAAAGCGCCACCAAGTTACAACGACTGCGTAAACGACTGCCCACCAGATTATACCGATACCGATACCCTTGCGACGTCAAATCTCGACCCTCCCGCTTATGCGCCATCCATAAGTACATCACAAGAACATAAAGAAGAGACCTCTCGCCCGGCTGAATCAAAGGTTGACTTTGGATACCGCGATAATTTGCGCGAGCACAAGAAGAAGAAAAAGGGTGCAGCAGCAGCAAAGAATAAGTGGGACAGCGATAACGAAGAGGAAAAGAAGCCTGAAGGCGACGACAATGCTGATCAGCCGGGCGATGCTGGTGGCAATGGAGGAGCAGACGGTGCTGGAGAGGGCGGAGAAGGAGGAGGTAATGATGATGACGATTGGGACGACGGCAAGAAGAAGGGCAAAAAGGACAAGAAGAAGAGCGCTTTCAGCTGGGATGCCCTAGATGACGACGAGAACAAGGACGAGGAAGAGAAGAAGGACGATCCACCTGTCGAGGAAGCTCCTGTAGAGGAAGACGAGTGGGCAGGCTTCACGACCGCTGCCAGCAAGAAGAAGAAAAAGAAGGGCAAGGACGCCGAACCCGATCCTCCACCCGACGATGGACCACCAAAAGTCGATGTCGACTTTGGCAATAGCAATAGTTTCAGCTTCGGCAGTAATGGAACCTGGGGAGCCAAACCGGCAGAGGATGACGGATGGGCTACTTTTGGCACCAGCAAGAAGGACAAAAAGAAAAAGACAAACACTTTCGAGTTTGGTTTCGGAGATGCTGATGGAGCCGAAATGCCTGGTGAATCTGCGCCCCCTCAAGCAGAAGAAGAGACAAAATCAGATGACAATCCTTGGGCTGCGTTCGGCTCGGGAAAGAAGAAAAAGAAGGGCGGTGCTCTCGAAGAACCTCCACCTCCATCTCCTGAACCTGAGCCCGAGGTTGTCGTTGTTCAGAGCCCAGATGAGCCTGCTGACGACTTCTCTTGGGGCATGAGTGCTAAAGACAAGAAGAAGGCCAAGAAAGCCGCCAAAGCCGCCGCAATCGCTGAGCCCGAAGCCGAACCTGAGCCTGTCGTCGTTGTCGAAGAACCACTGCCTGAGCCCGAAGCTCCTGCCGAGCCCGAATCTGGTCCAGTAGAAGACTTCTCCTGGGGTATGAGTGCGAAAGACAAGAAGAAGGCAAAGAAGGCTGCGAAAAAGGGAGGCAATGCTTTCGAATTCATCGCTGAGCCAGAAGCTGAGTTTACTCCTGTTCCAGAGCGTGAACCCGAGCCGCCAGTTGTTGAGGTCATCGAAGACCCTGCCCCACCCGCTGCTGAGCCGGAACCTGTGGATAACTTTTCTTGGGGAATGAGCGCAAAGGACAAGAAAAAGGCAAAGAAGGCAGCCAAGAAGAGCGTTTTTGACTGGTCAGAGCCCGATCCTCCTGCAGCGCCAGACCCGCCTCCTGCTGAAGAAGTACCACCTGCTAACGACTCTACCGCTCTTGCTCTTCCAGAGCCCCCTCAAAATGACTGGCTTGGCTGGGGTACCACAGGCAAGAAGACAGATAAGAAGATCGTCGAAGAGGTTCCTCCAGAAGTGCCTCCACCTCCACCCGCTGCTTTCAAGCCTGCTGTTGAAGAGAACAGTAGCTCATGGTCATTTGGTTGGGGTTCATCTTCGAAGAAAGACAAGAAGGAGAGCAAGTCTCCTGAACCCGAGCCTGTTCCTGCGCCCGAGCCTGTTCCTGTGCCCGAGCCTGTGCTTGAGAAAGATCCAGTCGTCATGGTTCCCGAGTCTATCGACGAGCCAAAAGTCGAAGAAGACGACTGGGCGAGCTGGGCTACTGGCAAAAAGTCAAAGAAGAAGGGAGGTAAAAATGCAGCTGTCGAGGTTGTAGAGCCTGTGTACGATGTTCCTGTTCAGCAGCCTGATCCTGTGCCTGCTGAAGAAGATGCATGGACTGGATGGAGCGTGGGCAAAAAGGAGAAGAAGAAGAGTAAGAAGGGTGATGACATCCCACCACCTCCATTGCCTGCGATCGAGCCACCACCTATGGAAATCATTGAGTCTATTCCTCCGCCTCCACCCGAACCCGAGCCTGTTGTCGAACAAGCACCGGCCGATGATCCTTGGGCTTCGTTTTCGACTAAGAAGAGCAAGAAGGATAAGAAGAAGAAGGGCTCGAGCGTCGAAGAGCCGAAGCCGGTTGTTGAAGTACCGCCCCCACCTCCTGAACCTGAGCAACCCCTCGACCTACAAGAGCCTGAAATCGAGCCTGAATCTATCGTTGTGATCGACTCTCCACCTGCTGAAGAGCCTGTCAAGGAGGTCAAGAAGAAAGAAGTGAAGACATCTTCTGGCTGGGGGAGCAGTCTGTGGGGTAGCTCGAGCAAGTCCAAACCTTCGTCCAAGGACAAGGAGAAAGAGAAGGAGAAGGAGAGAGAGAGAGAAAAGAAGGACAAGGAGAAGAAGGAACGCCAAGAACTTGAAGCAGAAGAACAACGCAGAGCAGATGAAGAAGCAGTATTTGCAGCAGCTCTGGCTGACGAGCCTGTTGACTTACTTCTCGATTCTGAACCCGTGGTTCAGGAACCCGCCACGACAGGCTATTGGGGTACATTTCTGAAGCCAACCACAATCAGCAAGACCGTGGAGGAACCCATCGTTCCCAAAGGTAAGGTTGATACTGGTGCCAAGGAGTCCGTCAAGGACAGAATCAAGCGATTGCAAGGCGAGGCTACCAAGGATCAAGTGGTTGTGGTACCACCCCCTCCTCTGCAACCAGAGCTGCTCCCTGAACCTGAGGTTGTCGTGGTGCCCGAACCTGAAGTCATCGTCGTGCCTGCACCGCCTGTGACTGAAGAAGCACCTGCTAAGAAGTCATCAAAGGATAAGAAGAAGAAGAAAGGCAAGGAGAAAGAACCATCACCTCCACCTACACCAGCTGCTATCGAGACCCCCTCGCCTGTTGTTGGGGTACCTCCTTCTCTGAGCCCTATTCCGGGTGGCTTCCCTGAGGATGACGTTGAGGTTGATGCGTTGGCTGATGTACCTGCTGTACCACCAGCTATTGTCGTCGGTACCTCGGCCGGCGCATACATCAAGCCACCTCTGACTCATGCAGTGATACCACCTCCGACTGGGGCCGTCGTAGCATCTGAGGAAGTGATGCCCAAGTCTTCCTCTGACAAGAAAGCCGCCAAGGACAAAAAGTCTTCTGTCAAGAAGGAAGTCAAGAAGCCCACGAAATCTTCGCGCCCGACAATCGTTGATCTTGCCGCGCCAAGTACACCTGCTGCCGAAACGAAGTCTGAGAAGAAAGAACGACCGAAAGTTGTTCGTGACCCGACTGGAAGCTCACACTGGGGTCTGTGGGGAACAACACCCAAGGCAGAGCCAAGGAAGGAACACAGGCCCAGCAAAGACACGACAACTCCGACCGCCAAACGATCAGCCGCTCCCGGACTCACGCGATCAAAATCAGCACGCAAGCCTAACGAACGGGATTTTATGGATAAAGCCGACAAAACTTCTAGCGACGATAAGCAACCAAACCAAGCCAGCAGAGATCCTTCGACCCCAGCTAAAGCCATGGGATTCAGTCTGTTCGGACCTACACCCACAAGATCACGGTCGATGCGACAATCAACCTCTGCGCAACGGCCTGCTCAGGTCAGAGAGTCGCGCCGTTCTCTCGATGTGTCATCTCCGCCTGGCGACATTGCGAGCAAAGCAGCAAAGTTGATGGGACTTGGACCTCGACCATCACTCAGTCGCAGTCAATCTATGCGCGAAAAGCGCAAGTCACGCACTGTCCCAGATCCTTACGCTATTGATCCCGACAACACACCCGATGATGCCACTCATGCCACGTCTGTAGACAGGTCCAGCAGTCATCGCACGAAAAGATCCAGCCGAAGTGATCACAAGCACAACAAACGCGATTCAGCCATGATGTCCGGCGGATTAGGCGATGGAGCAGATCCCATAACAGCACCTGAAGATACACCATTTGTAACACCTTCCCGGCCAATGCTCAAACGCTCAGCGACCACCAGCACCAGAAAGCCAGCAGGCGGTCTCTTCAGCAACATCATTGACTCACTCAAACCAAAGCCTGTGGAGGAATTATCGCGCAGGCATCGTGGCAGTCGTGCATATGATAGCGAGGATGGTTCCACACGTCACCACAGACATCGCACACCACACTCTTCGTACCGCGACGAGGATGAGGACGCTAAGCGCCATCTCCGCCGCGAACACAGACGTGTTCATCGACCTGAAGATGCCCCAGCCACTCCATTAGACGAAGACCCGCAAACACCAGCAGCGGATAACACGGAGTCTGAAGACCGCGAACGCCGGCGTGCAGAACGTCGGACCAAGCGTGCGGCATTGGAAGCAGCGGAAGAGGACCTGCGTGCGCGCGAGAAAGCCACCAGACGCCGAGAGCGCGAAGACGCTGAACGCGCCAGACAAGATGAGGAAGACCAACTTAGACGTCAACGACGAGCAGAACGGCATGCCTCACGCCGCTCGAGTGCCGTTGATGCGGATCGGAAACCACATCTGCATCGCTCTTCTACAGCACCTGTACAATCTTACTTCAACTCACGTGCACCTAATCGCGATGCCAATGGTCGAGACCTCCGCAGTCCTCCCAAAGACAAGACATCTTCTTGGGTCCACAGCGTTACTTCATCACCTCCACTGCCTCCGCCTCTTCAACCCACAATACTGGATATTCCTCCTACCGATCCGGCTGCTGAAGATGTCGAATTGCGCGACGACGAAAGCACGGCACGCGAACTCCGCCGTCGTCATCGCCGCGAACGCGAGTCACGCGGTGTTGAGACAGAGGAGGATCGTAAAAGACGCAAGCGCAAGGAATTGCGTCGACGAGAGGAGGAGCTCGCCTTCCGCAACCGCGAGGGTGGGATCAGAAGGGATGGAGAAAGTAATAAAGCCTACAATAGCCTTGGATATGAAGGGTTTGAGACACAGAAAACATGGGATGGAAGAGTTGTCGGAACCGACGCAAGAGGAGGAGTCAAAGAAGAGATTGCTAGACGTACTCAGGGGTGGTTCAAGAAAGTTGCTGGGTTGTGAAGTTGATGGCACAGCTTTCGGGATACACGATGCATGATTGTTATGAGTTGGATGATTTAGGAGATTGA
This sequence comes from Aureobasidium sp. GC_Fusr_1, assembly GCA_026538705.1. Classification (NCBI taxonomy): domain Eukaryota; kingdom Fungi; phylum Ascomycota; class Dothideomycetes; order Dothideales; family Saccotheciaceae; genus Aureobasidium; species Aureobasidium sp. GC_Fusr_1. Next base: position 86,688 of record JALPCE010000033.1, on the reverse strand, counting down.
TGCAGGAACGAATAGCATAGACGGAAGCAGCAAGCCAGGATGCAAGAGCGTAATGCATATTCATATTGCATAACATTTGTGCAAATGTGCACATATCTGCACCTACCGAATCAGGCAGGCTGAAGAGATACCCAAAGAAGCAAGTCCAACCTGCACTCACAGTGATATCGAGTATAAGTACCTTCAGCGACCTCAATCATGCCTTTCCCTTCTCTGTTTGTCTACTCTGCATCCGTCACATCATGCGTACCATAGCAGCAGCCTCCCTGCTCCTTGCAGCAACATCTCCGTTGGTCTCAGCACATGGCGACCACCATCACCACGCCCAAAGAGATTTCACTCCTGCCGAACTGAAGGAGCTCCAGGACAAATGGGGCACTGATTTTGGCTTTGGTGGCATCAGCACGTTTGCGCATCTACCTCACCATAAATGCTTGACAAATCCGCAAACGCCATTCGACATCGGCATCATCGGAGCACCATTCGATACTGCTGTTTCCTATCGTCCTGGCGCGAGGTTTGGTCCTCGCGCCATTCGCGCGGCCTCGGCGAGGCAGACTGCTCTGCGTGGATATAACCCGCGAGCAAGTCTCAACCCGTACACTTCGTGGGCTAACGTGGTCGATTGTGGTGACATTCCCATCACACCTTTCGACAATGGATTGGCTTTGCGACAAATGAGCGAGGGATATAATGAGCTCGCGACCAGGGTAGCTGTTCCTGAGAATGTGGACTCAGCAGCGACTTATTTGCAGACCGCAAAGATTGTCACTCTGGGCGGTGATCACAGTATTGCTCTTCCGGCATTGAGGGCTCTGAACAAGAAATACGGCAAGCCTGTCGCAGTTGTGCATTTCGACGCCCATTTGGACACCTGGCACCCTTCCAAATACCCTTCCTACTGGCTCGACCTCGATGACCCGTCAACTCAATCCTTCTTCACCCATGGCAACATGTTCTGGATGGCTGCAACAGAGGGCTTGATCGCAAACGGCTCTTCCATTCACGCCGGTCTCCGCACCAGATTGTCGGATGAAGACGACTACACAAACGACACGGAGCAAGGCTTTGTACGCATCTCTGCAGACGACATTGACGATATCGGCACGAAAGGAGTCATCTCAAAGATTCTATCCACAGTTCCTGCAGACTATCCTGTTTATCTCTCTATTGATATCGATGTCATTGATCCTGGTCTTGCGCCTGGTACCGGTACTCCCGAGCCCGGCGGTTGGACTACCAGAGAATTGATCCGTATCCTCAGAGGTATCGAGGGACTCAATGTGGTCGGCGCTGATGTTGTGGAAGTTTCTCCAGCATATGACTCTCAGGCTGAAACTACCGCACTTGCTGCCGCTCAGGTTGTGTATGAAATCGTTACTTCTATGGTTAGAAGAGGCTTGATGGAGTTGGCAAGGACAAAGCAGAATATCGTCAAGGACGAGCTGTAGACGAGTTATGCCCTATGCTTGGAACTCAAAATCGGACCATCTGTATGATGCGTGTTGTCCTAGCAAGACGCAAGATACTATGCAAACCGTAGAAATGCCGAATCATGAATGTTCAAAATACATGTAGAGTACAATAACCGAGAGCAGACATACAGAGAACATCAGCAAACTCCACTACTCCACTTCTCCACTTCATAACCATGCAACCAGGACAGCAAATGACTCTACCTTGCCATTTTGAAGGATAAGATATGGATTGGATGCAGAAGAAGCAGGGTGACCCTTCCGATTTAGATCACGACGTCATTGCCAACCACGCGCGCATCACCATTTGACACACATCTCCTCCATCCAGTACTGTTCTCCCTCAAATTTTCTACTCGGATCAAAAGACGAATCCATCAATCCATCGTCCATCATGCCTGAAGTACACACCTTTTTGCACAAGATCGTCCCATTCAAAACCTAACGCGTCTCGCAGATCGGGGAAGTTGCACGCATCGTTCACTTCCTACGCAAACACTGCACCAACAAAGTCATCTCTGCCGTCCAAGTTCAAGAAGACAACATCGTTTACGGCAAAGTCGGAACCTCGGCAACAGCTTTCCAACAAGCCATGACCGGTAAGAAAATCCTGGACGCCAAACAACAAGGCAAGTATTTCTGGCTAGAGATGGAGGGGAAAACACATCCTGTGATGCATCTGGGCATGACTGGCTGGATCAAGTTCAAAAATGATGATACAAGTCATTATTACCGCAAACCGGATGACGAAAACAAACCTCAGGAGTGGCCGCCGAGGTTCTGGAAATTCATCTTGCAGCTGGAGAATGATAGTAACGAGATTGCGTTCGTGGATCCGAGGAGACTGGCTCGTATCAGAGTTGTGGAAGCAGAGGCGAAGGAATTGCGCAACACCACACCGCTAAAGGAAAACGGACCTGATCCAGTAATCGACAAGGATATTCTGACGGAAGCTTGGCTAGAGGAGAAACTGAAGAGCAAGAAAGTGCCTGTTAAAGCACTAATGCTTGATCAAGCCAACATCTCTGGCATAGGCAACTGGGTTGCAGATGAGATACTCTACCAGGCGAGAATCCATCCTGAGCAGTACAGCTATACCTTCTCCTCTTCTCAGATTGCAGCATTGCACAAAGCGATGATGGACGTTTGTGGTACTGCGGTTGGTGTATTGGCAGACAGCAGTCAATTCCCGGAGACTTGGCTGATGAGATACCGCTGGGACAAAGGCAAAAAGGACAAGAACGTATTGCCCAATGGCGATAAGATTGTGCATCTGAAGGTTGGAGGCAGGACTTCGGCTATCGTACCAAGGGTGCAGAAGAAGACTGGCAAAGTGGCTGGAGATGTGGGATCTGCGGACGAAGCATCGGAAGATGCAGCGGACTCGCAAGAAGAATCGACATCGGACGTACCAAGGATAATACCTCATCCCAAGATGTCGAAGGCAAAGGCAAAGAAGCTACTGATCGCCGACGAGATTGCGGTGGCTGAAGATTCTAAATCCAAGCGCACTCGAACAACAAAGCGGAAGGCCGATCCTGATAACGAGGATGTAGATGCGGGTGTCAAGGAAGAGGAACGAGAAGAAGTCAAGCCGACCAAGAAGAGACAGACCAAGACAAGTCGAGCAAATGGTAGCAAGACAACGAAACCCAAGACCGTAAAGAAGGAAGTCAAGACCGAAGACGGTACTGCAGAAGGAGGAACAAGAAGAAGATCAGGCCGTCTATCAGGAAAGGGCGTCTGAAGCTGTTCCTGTCCAAGTATACTTCGTTCGAACAAAGGAAAAGAGCAATCGAAAACATCATCATATTATTAGATTCTTCTCCAGAGATCTTGCTCTACATTATTCTTCCATAACCTTGACCAGCCACTCTAATCCTTCTTTGCCCTCTTTGATCCCATATGTCCATGCCAAGACAAAACAATGCATCAAACCCTCCCAGTGCAGCCATCTACCCGCTACCCCCTGCTCCTCACAAAGCTCTGCAAGATGCCTCGCCGGTGGTGCCAGCACGTCTGCGCCTGCAGTAATGCCATAGATAGCAATTCCCCTCTCCCTGAACACATTCACATCAGCCAGCACAGGCGAGATCCAAGGCGTCTCAGCATCAGCCCCACGACTCCAGTTCTCCGCCGTGCCATTCGTAAAATCGATACCCAAAAGTGGATCCTTTTTGTCCGCTGCAACCAATTGCTTCTCGAATGGTGACGAAGGTACAGGCTGTTTCCTCAGATCAACCGCTGGAGATATCAAGACCAGTTTCTGGGGTACAGGTGCCGAGGGCGTTGAAGAAAGAACCTTGACGACCAATCCCAAAGCTACGTTCCCTCCAGCAGAGTCACCAGCAAAGGTGGTTTCTGTCGTTTCCTTTTCCGCCTCAGTGACTGGTAAGAGATATGGGTATAGTCTTTCCAGCATTGCCATGGAGTCTTTAGCAGGCGAGTTTGGCGCCAAAGGGTAAGATACAATCGTTACAACTGTGTTCGGCACCCGATGGCATAACTCAGCGCAAAGTTTCCAGTGCTCGGGACTCGGTGGCATTTGCCAACCTCCGCCTGCAAAGTATATTATATTCCTCCTTTTCACTACGAGTCCCTCTTTTGTCGTCGGAGGGATCTTGGGTCTCATGTCGTAGAGCCAAATTCCCTCTACTTGTCGTTCGGTCACATTGCAACGTTTCTTTGCAGTCTTGTGCACGTCGAGGTATGGGGATCCAGCGGGCAACTCCTTGTTTGGTTTGATTAGGTAGGGGCGGAAGGGTTTGATTATCGTCTGAAGAAGGGAGATTGGTGTTGACTTGTCGGATCGTGTTGATATCTCCATTGTGCTGGTGTGCTGTGGTATTGTCGCCATGTTTTAATTTGCACTATTGCGATCGAGAAGAGCCTAAAAACCTTTTCGAAAGACGTGGTGTTATCCAGAGCCAGGGTATGCTGCTTTGTTATGATAAAGAGATGAAAAGAGTACGAGAAGGGAGAGAAACATAGATATGTTATGACGTATTGATTTTATCTTTATGGTTTCAGTCCTCCGACCGCGCAATCGAGTAACCAAATGGGTCGTTTATCTTAGACCCAAGTCATAGCGAAGAATCAGCAATCAGTCCCATGACATGTTGATATACTACTACCATCTCGAGCAATGCGATCCAAACAAGGTATATAACTTTTGGTCCGAGATTGACGTCATCTTAGGATTGCGGCTGGGACAACCCTGGTATTGCCTTGACAGACACCGAAGCTATCACGCATCAGCGTCAAGATTGTGTTTGTAGACCCGTTCCCTAGAAACCATTCAAGGAGAAACACGGACATGACCTTAGCCGAAGGCATCTTGAGGAGTCCGGCACTACAAAAGGTGCTGCATCTGACGATGCCGCAAAGGAGTGGACAAGCATCGTTTTCCTTGAGGACAACGGGGCCATCCCGATCCTTCTGCGGTATTCAATGTCTTCCCAGGTGTGTCTGTGTTCAAGGATATCTAGACGGTCACCGACGCTCGCAAAGCTGCAGAGCTTGGTTCGGCAGGAACTGTTGTTAGCATTCCTGGTGGCCGTCAATAAGAGGGACTATCGCTTCCATAACAATGCTACCGCGTATCGGTGATGCCATTAGTGACAAGCTCGACATTTTCTTCGACAGTGATATCCGTTGTGGACAACATCAAGGCAGTTGCATTGTGTACGAAGTGTGTTCTTGTTTACGGTCTTGCTATCGGAGGGCAGGGCAAGTGTGAGTTCGCTATCTAATGCACCGGAGTCACCTGAGGGCCTGGAATCTGCCCCCGGTGACCGGCCGTCATTTGCCCTCTTTCGTGCGAACATGCTCATCCCTGAATTCAGTCATCAGTCGTAGCGCAGATGAGCAAGCGATCTCTTGAAGGGCACCAGAACTTGCCCTTGCTGAAGAGGAATCGCAAGACTCTGTCATGCAACAATTGTCGTCGTCAAAAACTCAAATGCGACCGTGAAACTCCTACGTGTAGCAGATGCGGCTCAACAGGCAATGCCGAATCGTGTACTTATGGCCGCCTAGAAACAGACCACCCGCGGTACTCCAATGGCCGCGACGATGAAGTCAATCTTGACTCTTTGGTAGATGCACTTCAACTCGAAGTTCCTTGCCGCGTCCCTCTTGGCTAATCATCGTCAGCGTTCGGCGGAAGAACCATCGACCATCCTAAACAATGCTTTCTCTCCCGTGGCGAATACTGAGGAGAATACGGACAAACAACCATCACGTGCGACGCACCGTGAGAATATCCCCGAGACTCTGGAGAACAGGCAACCGTCAATAATGTGGCGCGGCCAGGAACCGCAACCCGTTACGGCGGACATGACTGCTTCTGCGAGAACCAAGAAGAAGGAGACCATGATTTACCATGGCAAGCTTTACGAGACTCAGTACTTTGGACCGACCCATCCCATCAGTTGGGGCGCTCGAGTATGCCTTGTTCTTCCACTAGCCTCTGGTCCAAGACTGATCGCATTAGTTTCCTGAATTACAAACGTTCATGGTGGAGTCTATAAGTCGAGATACAACGCTTGCACAAGTCCAGAGGTCATTGAAACCGTTGCAGCTGCAATGAAAGCAGGCCAAATCAACTTTAGTTACCTCAGGGGAGATCGACCTTCAACGCTTGGTCAGTCTTCTTCCTGATCGGACGACAACAGATCGCCTAGTACAAGCTTACTGGAGAACCTTCGAAACCATCTACCGCATACTGTATATGCCTGACTTTTGGGCTGACTACTATGCTCTATGGGAGAACCCCTTGACTGCCTCGGGCGGGTTTCTTGTTACGGTGCTTCTCGTTGTGGCCACGGTAAGTTGCGTTTGCTCTCAAGAGCACATGTCATATATCGGCGACAGCTCTACTCTACGCGAACGAGCTATCGCCTTGGTAGAAGTATGCGAGTTTTGGCTCGAACGTCAAAGTCAAAAGAACATTTCGCTAGCCCACTGGCAGTGTCGCTGTCTTCTTCTACTTGCAAAGATCTCCAATACAATCAAGAAGAAACAGACGTGGAACATTGCTGGAAACCTCCTTCGACAAGCAATGTCTGCCGGTTTCCACAGAGATCCCAGTCTATTGGGAACACCAATGAGAAAGATCGACCAGGAGATGAGGCGGCGCTTATGGGCGACGATCGTCGAATTGGAGCTCCAGATTTCTATTGAGAGGGGAATGCCTTCTATGTTAACCAATGTGACCTGGGATAATGCGAACACGCTTGATGTGCTCGACGAAGAGCTCGATCAGAGTGGCAAGGAAAGGCATAGCCCGCATTCCACTGTATCGTTCTTGCATTCTAGCAGAGCAAGCCTCTCTCTACGTTTGTCCTTGACTGCTGCGATTAACGATACGCATTCGCCTCTTACGCATGACGACGTACTGAAGTACGACGAGCAATTAATTTCCCATCTCCAACAGCTTAATTCTACAAGACCGTCTTCCGAGGAACATCAGTCCAGCGCCCGACACGCTCTCAGTGAAACGGTTCTTGACCTTCAGCTTCGACAGTTTCTGCTGTTGCTACATACACCCTTCGCCGTAGAACGACAGCCGAGTTCTCGATCCTCGGTTTCCAGACTAGCCTGTCTCAATGCCGCAAGCATCGTCATCGAATCATGCTTAAAACTTTCGAGAACTGACTACAATTTCATCTCATTGACGCGGACAGATCTTTTCCGTTCGGCTTTTGTTACATGTCAGGTCATTGAGGCAACGAGAGGTCTTCAGCGTAAGTGATCGGTTGTGATCATGCGCGTTATGGTGTCGACTGACAGATCTCAGATGAGATGCTCCTTCAGCGCCTGGGTAATTCTTTGCAAGGAAACGTGGAGGTAGTGCTTGCAAGACTTGGTGAAAACATAACACAACTAGGCACTGGATTTACTCACTACTGGTATATATCAGCTGCTGATGGACTACTGAGGTCCGGATCACCCTTGGCAAACGTCTAGGTTGAACAGAAGATCGCCGTGGATCAGGTGATCAAGCAATACTACAAAGTACTGGCTACGCAGGAAGACGTATCCCCTTCACTGGCCATCACTAGATATCGCCAGATATATGGGGTTCGTGAGGCACCTTAGAAGACTGAATGCCATACTAACGAGCATGTAGGTAACGGAGAACCAATCGAGCATCGTGAATCAAGACATGAATATGTTCATGGCCAATGTTGGAATCCCTCAGGTGAGAACCAGATGGAGAATTTGTGGAACGAGATCTTGACTAAGTCGATTCCTCTGCAGGATTATAACATGCTTCAACCTATCGACCCACATGTAGATGAGTTCTTCTTCGGCGATCCGGCGGCTTGGACATTCGAGAACATATAGTCCTGAGATCGACACAGGTCCTGACAGAACAAGCGATGAGTTTCTCTGTCCGAGAACAGAGCTCTCTTGATAGAAAATAGAGCTGTCTTACCCAAGAACATTCTCAGCGAATCGTCTGAGTGTACGATCGACGGCTTGGTTCAAAATTGTTCGCTGGCCAGCCATGGACTCGACTATCTCAGTATCGGTCAACACTGGCCATCTGTCGTGGTGAGGTTCATCTGTTCCGCGCGAGACTTTGAGCAAAACAGACCATCTCCTTCACGATGGAGCCGAAGCCTATCGCCTCATGACCATGCGCCTGTAGAAATTCGCTTGTGGTAACTCCGATTGGCTCGATCCTCGGAGATAGCAACACTGAAGCCCTGATAGCTCGGAGTCGTAGAAAGTGTTCGGCTTTACGTTCTTAGACAGCTACATCCTCAAGTATCGTTCTGCTGGACCTGCATCACCTTCGTCTTACCACTCGTCGCCTAGCGGGTACCCTCGCCTTGTGCCATCCCACCCTCGAGTTTGCACCAACTTCTTCTCGCATCGGCGTTTCGTCTTATAAAATCCACGTGATCTAACCTTCGGAGTTTTGATAGGGTCACCAACATGACACAGATGTACGTGGAGTTCAGTTCGATCTCTGCAGCTCCGCTTCTAACCAAAGATCCACCCAGTAGCCCATCTGGAAACCCGATGACCAAGGAAGAAGTCAACTTGGCCCAATTGGAATGCACGGATGACGAACCAGACGAGGAATCGAATCATGTCTCCGACGATGAGGACCACTCAAAACTTCGCCGAGTTGCTGGAAAGATGCCCCTGGCTGTATGGCTGTTGTCTGTTGCCTCAATGTGCGAACGCTTTGCATACTATGCATTTCTTGGACCTCTGCGTATGAAGGTCCCGTACATGTATGCAAAAACTGCAACTACTGATGCGCGCTTTGCCAGAACACTATGTGCAAAATCCGCCAAAAGACCTGTTGAGACCGGGTGCTCTAGGATTGGGCGAATCCAGAGCATCCTTGTTCGTCACACTTTTTCTGCTCATTAGCTATTTGACACCTACTCTGGCCGCCGTGGTGTCCGACAACTATCTCGGCAAGGTTAGAACGATAACCATCTCCCTACTCTACTCGAACGAGGCTCTGGTCTACCAGGATTGATCGTCGCTATCATGATTATCAGTCTGGGTACCTCCGGTGTAAAGGCATCTCTGCCGCCGTTTTTGGGTAAGCAGGACACCTGGTGTCTCTCTAAACATCGATGCCTAACTTATCACCAGCTGAGCGGTGTGGCGCCTTCGAGAATCACATTGAAGAAACCAAGACCGGTGAAAGAGTCATTGTGGATGCTGACGCCACACGTGAATATGCTTTCAACATATATTACTGGTACGTCGTTTACCCCGGCACGCCAATTCGAGTTTTGAGCTGACCTCGAGCACTCAGGTGTGTGAATATCAAAGCTCAATCCCGCATTCCTGCGACCTTTATAGAAAAGAATGCGGGATTTTGGCCGGCATACCTCATGTCCACGATATCACTGTGTATCTCCTTGTCAATCTTCGTTGCTTGTGAAAAGCTATTCAGAAGGTGCTTGTGTTGGGATCTTCTTCACAAAGGTGCTCAGAGCTTGAACCATTCGACTTCCACCATGTCTGATAAGTAGACCACCAGTGGTGTCAATGACAAGATCTGCACAGATGTGGCTCAAGTGGATACCAACTCGTGCCACAGTGACCAACATCCACGCCTCCAGAACATATTGGGAGTTGTCTATCGCAGTTCAGTCTCTTCCATTTACATTCGGAGCAAGAGTCACCCAAGGCGTCTTAATCCCGACTCTGCCATGGCGGTACTTCGCCGTGGGTTTGTGGTTGGAAGATGAAAGGAGTTCGTTGTTTTCGAGGAATCGTCTCCAGAATATGAATGATGGATGGGAAGCGAAGTCGAGATTTTAGGGTATTAGTCAAGCGTCTGCAAAACAAGAACACAAGACCTCATCCCATCACGTTCTTTTTCGTTGACGACTGAGATTCCTTCTCCAGCTGCTCCATTGATCGGGTTCAGCGACTGATCCTCCACGACCGCCGTATCAGAGGCTGTTTGATCAGTATCTATGCACACAACATCCCGTAATACTGGTACTGTCTTGGATGACCCTGCCCTTGTATGATGAATGTCAAAAGTCACGGATCAGATGGGAAGATTGAGACCAAGGTCGAAGTCGCCAACGAGCGTTGCCGGAGAGGGCTTGTGATATTGTTAGGCTGCAGTGATTCACAAAAGACCTCGGTCATTCGATGCCGAGCAAATGCTGAGTTTGTATTCGTATTGATTGGCAAAAGGCCTTCAACCGTTCAATGCAAGACAAGCGTCGACTGCAGACCCGACCCGCCCTTCCTTCATTCTCACAACATCACTAATGACCTCGCGATCCAAGTCTGGGAACATGCCTTGTAATGTCCTGTCATCGTGTTAGCAATGTTGTTGTCACTCTTGACAACATGTTCAACTTACTCAACAACGACCTGATGTTCCTGCGCTTGTATCCTCTGAGCCTCTGCCATATCCGTGCTCGCCTGTCTTGCTGCCGAGTCCTGAGAACTACGGCCACGACTAGACTCGAAACTCCTCGCTCGATCAACATCCGGTCGTTGGGGACTGCGTAATCTGCGAGTGTCTTCGGCACTCTTGCGGTGTTGCGGTAGTGCTGGTAGACCAGGGGATAATCTTGGCGTAGAGATGGGTTGAGGCGTAGGGAGCTGTCGAGGGGATGAAGACGAGGGTTGGCTGTCGTCGCTGAACATGCGGCCGATAGTGGACAAAGGCTTCTGGATTGTGCGGAGAAGCCCTGTCACAGCCGCGTTCTCATCTTCGGGTTCACCAGCAGAGTTCTTGGAGCGTACACTGCTTCCTCTATGTAATGGTGTTCGCTCCCCCTCGGTGCTGTTCCTCGTGTTTACCTCGGGTCTGCTCAGACTGCTCTTCTCGTTCAACTGAGGATGGGTGGGGTGTGATGAACTTGCGGTGGCCTTGTCGTGTGTCGAGGCTTCATACTCGTCTGCTTTATGACCTTCGGCGATTTGGCTTACTGCGGCCTCGACATTCTTCTCGAACTCCTCATCTGTGATGGTCAGATTGGTACGGTCCAGATTCTCGATGAACGTCACGACACCCATCAAGGAGGAAATATAGTATCCAGCCTCTCCTCCCAGCTTATCCTGATTCCGGAAGCGTAAGATGTACTGCACGTTGCTGACGAGATGGTCGGGGTTGGCGCGGAGGACAGTGTAGATGAGAAGCGGTACGAAGGCATCGGCCGATTGGTCGCTTTTGTTGTTCTTGAGGTAGCCGAAAATGACCTTGCACGTGTTCAGAATGCAGATGACCTTGTCGCGAGGGGCGCGGTACGAGCCAATCTTGAGCAATTCTTGCTGTGCCAGGACGAGGAAGCGACGACCTTTATCGGTGATGGGGGCAATGTCAAGATGTTCCTCTCGGATCCAGCCATAGATTCTAATCTTTTGTGCAATCACCTCGTCTCTTTCCACGTCTTCCTGGTGCTGGCCCCTCCTGCCTGGACCATGGGGTGAATGTGTTTGATGGCGGAAGCGCTTCTTTGTGGGAGAGCTGACTTCTTGAGCAGGAATGGCAGGCGAAAAGGTCTGCGAGTAGAGCCTGTTCATGACCAGCTTCTCCATGCCCTCTCTAGCATTGTCAAACTCGGCATCACTGACAGTTCTCCACACCTCGCATTGTGCCATCTTTTTGGAAATAAACTCGAGGAAGTCGGAAATGATCTTGACCTGCTCGTGGACGGCCCACTGTTTCTTGCCAAACTCATTAAGGAAGGATCTGAGGAAGCGGGCGACGGGGTCGGCTGTGCGATGGCGGAGTTGCTCGAGGAAGCGGTGGAAGTCGAAAGGAAGAGCGGGCTCAGGATCTGGAGAGGGCGGCGGTGGCTGGAAGATGGAGGATGCAGGACGAGGAGAGTCGGTGCGGTCGGGTTGCTGAATGCTGACACCAGAGATGGAGCCAGGACGAGCAGCGGCGGGGCTGAAGATGTAGCTGTCGCGAGATTGTGTACGCTGCAGTTTCGGGCTTGTCATTGCGCTTGGCGAGGGTGAGGGATCTAGACTCGAGGTGCGCATGGGTAGGTTCGACATGTCAAGGCGAGGTGACATGATCTTCTGCAAAGCTGGGTCTGCGACGTCGTCGTCCATTTCGTCCATGATGTTGGCAAGCTCGTCGTCGGGAGCATTAGGATACTGCTGGCGCAGAAACTTGTCATCTTTCGGCGGCGGTGGTGGAGGTGTTGGCGAGCGCACTCTTTGCTTCTCCTTCTCCTTCTCCTTCTCTGGTTGCTTCTCGCTCAGGTCCAGCTCTTGCGTCTTCTCTGCCAAGTCATGGCTTGCTGTTGTCGGTTGTGTAGTGGGTTGAGCATTCTCTGAAGGGATACCAAGGTCAATCAAGACATTTTGCTCCTTCTCGGAGTCCATGTTGTAGTATTATCTTCAGCTGTCTTGTTGCATTCCAGTGCTGACGGCGGGCCAACAACTTAAGTCCGCAGCTTACGGATGCAACAATGTCGGATATTTGTCCAAATGACAAGCCCGGTAGCTACGGTATGCGTGCAGTGGACGTGTAAGTGGGGCAGAGTATGAGAAGAGTATTAGATATTAGGCGTGTTCGTTGCAGACTAAAAAGTCCGAGTCCTTGAGCTCCCTGAGGCCGGCGAGCGAGGCCAGTGACATGCACCTGCCGCATGACGCCTGGCTTGGCACTTTCCTTTTGTCGACCTGCAACCCTCCATCTGTTCGACCTTTTTCAAGACCATGTGCGGCATCTTCTGCTCCGTCAGTGCTGCTGGCCACGTAGTTCCCGAGAAGAGACATCGCTTGCTTCTGGAAAAACGAGGCCCCGACTCTTCCCAAGAGCTAAGACAGCAGTCTGAAAATGTTTACCTGACCTGTTTCAGCACCGTTCTCGCTCTGAGAGGTGACCATACTGTTGTTCAGCCTGTCCAGCATCCAGACCATCCAAATGCCTTTCTCTGTTGGAATGGCGAAGCTTGGAAGCATGCTACTGAACCCATCAACGGCAATGATTCCGAAGTTGTCTTTGCAGACATATCGAGTCTCCTGAAAGCTGAAGATTCTGACACGTCCGTTTCCTCAGCCAAAGTCATGCAGCATGCAATGAGCCTTATCACTGGTCCCTATGCTTTCGTCTACTATGATCCTCGATCAGACACTCTATTCTTTGGTAGGGATCCTCTTGGACGCCGTTCCTTGATGTCTCGCGTTGATGAAAGTGGTAACTTCATTCTCTCTACCATTTCGGGTCATCAAGAACAAGGCTGGGAGGAAGTAGAAGCTGATGGTGTCTACTCGCTCAATCTCAAAACCTTCTACGAGTCTGTCCAGAAGCAAGAACGGTGCATACCAATATGTCTTCCCTACAACTCCTCCCCGAACACAATTACCTCCACACCTTCGCCACTTGAATCCTCTGCTTCTCCACTTAGTATCTTATCTCCTGCTGTTGCAAAGATTGAGGCCTTGCTTCGTGACTCTCTGCACCTACGCATCTCCAATATTCCTGCTCTTTCGAATTCTGAGCCATCTTTTCCTGCAGCAAGCTTGGCTATTCTCTTTTCTGGTGGCCTGGATTGCACTCTTCTGGCGCGACTTTCACACGACATTCTTGACCACACGCAGCCAATCGATCTTCTTAACGTCGCCTTCGAGAACCCTCGGGTACATCGTCGACCTGTAGACGCAGACCCTGATACACCCTGGTCACCCTTTGAACTCTGCCCAGATAGAATCACTGGACGTGCTTCTTTCGCCGAACTTGAAGCCAACTGCCCTGGCCGGTTCTGGAGATTCGTCGCAATCGACATTCCATACAAGGAGTTCCTCGCTCATAAACCAGAGGTCATCAGCTTGATCTATCCTCACAACACCGAAATGGATTTGAGCATCGCTTCTGCTCTCTATTTTGCTTCACGAGGACAAGAATCAATATCGACGAAGTCTGGAGAATCAAATCGGTACACCTCTGAAGCAAAAGTGTTGCTTTCTGGACTGGGCGCTGATGAATTGTTTGGTGGCTATACTCGACACGATACTGCTTTCCGTCGTCATGGTTTCGCCGGACTCAAGGATGAGCTCGATCTTGATGTCGACCGGCTGGGAAAGCGTAATCTTGGTCGTGACGATCGCGTACTTTCTAATTGGGCAAGGGAGACACGATTCCCATTCCTCGACGAAGATCTTGTCAAGTGGGCAGTCAATGCTCCTGTTTGGGAGAGGTGCGGATTTGGCGAGAACAAGGGTATCCTGGACAGTGAGACTGGCTCTCTGGAGCCTGCAAAGAAGGCGCTGAGGTGTCTTGCTTGGAAACTTGGAATGAGAAGGGTGGCTGCGGAGAAGAAGCGAGCAGTAAGTAGAACTCTGGTGTTTTCATCCTGCAAGCGCTAACCACACAAACAGATTCAGTTCGGCGCTCGCACAGCCAAGATGGAAGTCGGACGCTCGAAAGGAACCCAGGCCATCACTTAAAGATCCTTGCACCTTACTTACTCTTCTTGGTCTCGTTGAGCTCAGGGTTGTAGTACTCGGGATACGATGCCTTGTACCCCAACAGGCCTCCGCCAATCCAGCGACCAACCACAACACCCAACCCATAACCCAAATACTGCATCAGCCACGTTGGACCGACATCCCAGGCCAAACTCACTTCGGCCGAATCCAGGAACAACAATAGTTGCGGAAAACTAGGAGAGACATTTTGACGACTGCAGTCTTCCAGATAAGAGTATAGGTTTCGGAAGAAGCGCTCGCTGACACCGAGATCGGTGGCTGTGGTTTCCGATGATAGAGGAGAGGCCTCGGCTGAGATCTCAATGACACAAGGACCTTCGTGTGCGGGGTCTGGAGCGAAGGTGTGAGGAGCTCCAGGTGTGATGGAGACACGAGGGTTGGGGTCTGTGGCAGAAACTTTGATCTCTTTGCCGTTGAGTGTAAAGATGAATGTTCTATCCATAAATTAGCTTGAACTATTAAGCTCAGACAGTGGCTCCTCATATGTCAAAGCCCATGACATTATAGACTTCAGCACGGGAGCGTATGGCATATAACACACCCTTGAGTGACTGTGAAGTGCTCCTCTTGACGCCAGTGTTGATGGTATGGTGGGACTTCTCAGAAATTAATATTATTAGCAGAAACAGGGTAAACCAAGGGCTAATATACCCAGCTGGTCGCGTTGAGACTTTGTGATCTTGGAGGAGTCTGGATATGTCTGGATCTCCAAGACGCTGTTGCCAGAGCGAGGGGTATGCCATTTTGTAGTTCTGGCACCATCACAGCTGACTAGCGAGTCTGACTCGGCGGTTTTTGTACGAACAAAAGACATTTTTCCAGACTTGATTCTGAATTGACTTAGGTGGAGGATTTTGAGAGAATGTTGATAGGGAATGTCTATGATGGCGGCGGGCTCTTGAAGCTATGACCAAGTTGCACATGCTTGAGGGGATCCGTTTTGAGCATGACGTGCGGCCAAGGCGTTTGTTTGTAGACGAACTGAAGACAGAGACAGAAGTGCAAGAACACACAGCAAACATTCTTCCGTATTGTCAGAAACCATCATGGATCCAAATCACGAAGACCTCATCGCTCAATTCAGTGGCATCACAGGAGCATCGCCTGCAACCGTAAGTCTGGAACGCACCCTGCCTACCCCACATCCGTCACCTTTCCATACCTTCAACACCTTTCTGTCGCGCACCGACTCTCTCAGTCATCGCCATCTAATCACACATCATCTCAGGCACAAACCGCCCTCACTTCATCAGACTGGGACATCGAACAAGCCGTCACTCTCTACTTTGCCTCCCAAGACGCTCCTGCCGAAGACAGCGACGAACTAGAAGAAGCCGCCTCTCCATCCCTGCCTTCGACAACCCCTGCCCACAACCCACCCTCGTCCTCAACCAACCGTCCTCCACCCAATAACCGCAGCAACATGGTGCGCACCTTCCGCGACCTCCAGAACGACGAAGACCGTGGCGACGATGACCACAGCGACCACGATCCCCAGCAGGACTTTTTCGCTGGAGGCGAGAAGTCCGGTCTCGCTGTTCAGGACCCTAACAGACGCCCTCAAGACCACTTCAGTAACATCCTGAATCAAGCTAGAGAGTATGTTGTACCCGACACTCGCTCACAACTCGGCTAACCCATGACCAGGAACCGCGATCGCCCCATTGACGACGACGACGACGACGACGACCAAGCACCTGCCCAATCCGGCGCCTTCCAAGGCCGCGCCCAAACCCTCGGAGGCGATGACGCTCCTTCGCGTGTCATCGAAGACCCCAATGCCGTTGCCGCACCTACAAACGCTAGACCATCGCTACCTCGTGTGAGCCGCACACTCCACCTCTGGCAGGACGGTTTCAGTATCGACGACGGCGAGTTGCACCGCTTTGATGACCCAAGAAATGCTCCTGTCCTTGCTCTCATCAACCAAGGCCGTGCCCCGCTTGCCTTGCTTGATGTCCAGCCAGGCCAGGAAGTCGACCTTCAGCTAGACCCTCACAAGGACGAGAAGTACGTCCAGCCAAAGAAGAAGTACAAGCCTTTCGGCGGTTCCGGTCAGCGTCTAGGCTCTCCTACTCCTGGCCCATCTGGCTCCACACCCGCACCTGCAGCCGCAGCTTCATCCTCCACATCTTCAGCGCCCTCATCGTCAGCGCCAAAGGTCGACATTGATGAAGCACAGCCCACCGTGCAGCTTCAGATCCGTCTTGGTGACGGCACACGCTTGGTCTCACGCTTCAACACCTGGCATACGGTTGGTGACATCTACAACTTCGTCACAGCCAGCAGTACCGCCAGCCAGAGCCGAGCCTTTACTCTCATGACCACCTTCCCCAACAAGGACCTGGAAGACAAGAGCGCCAAGTTGGAGGATCTGCCCGAGCTCAAGCGTGGTGGCGTTGTCGTCCAAAAGTGGAATTAGACGTATCCCTGGAGTGGGGCTGTCCATTCGACTGGGAGAATGGCAAAGTTGCAAAAGTAAGAAGTCTGAAAGAGCTTGCTATTTTCGGTCGAGACACAGCAGAGACCTGGGCTATTCAGGACCGTCTGATGTTTGGGAAACTGAGTCTCAGCTCTTTACGCTCGATCCACTGATCAAGAAATAGACTTTCGGCCTTTAGACAGGCGAATTGACAGAAACAATCATTCCCAGTATCATGACCATTATCCCCTGTCTCAGTTTATAGTGTATCCGCCATCAGCGACCAAGGCAGCGCCCTGGACAAAGGAAGCCTTGGGCGAGCAGAGAAACAGAATGCAGTCGGCTATCTCTTCGGGCGTTCCGGCTCTGTTCATTGGAGCAATGGAGATTGCTTTCCTGACCTCGTCGTTGATCAGAGGTGTTTCGATGACACCGGGGCATACACAGTTGATCCTGATGTTGTGAGCCGAGTAGTCCAGAGCGTCTGATTTGGTCAGACCGATGATAGCAGCCTTGGCCGAACAGTATGCCGCTGTGATATCCCATCAGTATATCTTCCTCAACACAAGAAGCAAAACATAAGGGGTAAGCAAACTTACGCGCTTGGGGTCTAGCCACAATACCCAATTGAGACGCCACATTGACTATCACACCTCTATTTCCTTGCCGTCCACTCTGTGTCGGTAAGGGTTCTTGGTTCACCATAATCTTCAACTCTTCTCTTGAACATAACCAACTGCCTCTATAGTCTACATTGACCACATGATCAAACTCCTCCAAAGTCATTTCGTGGGACTTTTTTGCGGCGCCGAGGACACCGGCACAGTTTACCGCGTAGTCTAGACGTTGGAAGACTTCCAGTGTCTTGCGGAATAGATTTCTCACAGAGTCCGGGGAGGATATGTCGGTGACAATGGCGTGGAATTGGACGGATGGAAAGGATGAAGAGAGGGAGGATGAGGTTGTGGAGAGAGAGGCTGTGGATATGTCGGCCAGGACTATGCGGGTACAGCCTTCTTGGGCGAATGCTGTGGCTGTTGCTTTACCGATGCCTGTTTTGGGGGTTTGTGTGGTTGGTATAGGATTAATGAGATAGATGATGGTGAGTGTAAAGCTTACCGGATGATGCACCGGTGATCAGAGCAACGCCAGGGAAGAGGGTAGTAGACATGGTTGAATGCTGTAGAGGATGACACACGAAAAGATGAACTTTTCAGGATGATAAGAGGGAATGTTGCAGTTCTAAATCAAGTGGGATAGTTGGGTATATCTGTTGGTTACCCATGTCATGAGCTTATCGATAGCTGCATGATGTTTGGGGTCAAACGAGTGGGGAAAAGTGTCATGACCCCAAAAAGATGGAGGCACCGAGGCATTGATGAGCTATTGGAGTTGATCGTTTCACCTTATGTGTCTATAGACGCATTCTGTTGAAGAGAGTCTGATGGAAAAAATAAACCATTGGTGATTGTTGAGAGTCGCACAGCCTCAGGAGGGAAGAAGATGATGAGCGTGTTCTGAAACAGCAGCGACGAGCTACCTGGTCGTTCATCACACGTGAAAGAGGCATGAGCAACGAGAGATACGTAAAAAGTAAGAGAATAATAGGGCGAGTGTTCTCAGAGACGAGCCATCATATAGAAGAAAAGGACGAAATAGATGGCACAGGCTTCGTGGGTTAGGTGTATACAAGCTCTCCAAAAGAGGGAGGGATGGGTGGAGACTTGGCAAGCGCTGAGAAACGTCGCGGGCATGGATGATTCAGGAGAAGGGTTGGAAAAGAATGGCAAACGGCATACGTGATCAGGGGGCGGCGACTTGTTCATGTAGCTTGCTCTGTCGTGTCTCAACAGTCGAGCACCTCTCTTTATGACTTTACGAAAACTATCCTGTCGCGTGTAACCTTGATAATTCCAAGCTCGTCAGCGACTGAGCACTTTCTATCCCAACTACAGTCAGGCAGAGCAGGCCCCTCTGCTCACATCTCCCTACGAATATGCTGCTTTCACCCTTTGGCTCGCCACGGCGGCTGGTGGTGCTGACGGTATTCGTCTTCCTGGCCATCGTCGTCCTCGTGCGCAACTCGACATATTCCGAATACCTCCCCAAGTACGATCTGCCATCATTCGGCAACGCCAATGTCCCGCAAGACACATCGACCGGCAGTAACAGCTTCAAGGAAGACTCGTCACAGAGCGAGCTATGGCAAGAGTACAAGTCGGATGAGGCCAAGGTCATTGTAGCGCCACCCCCACCGCCAAAGGAGGAAGAATACGAAGAGAAGATTGAAGTCACAAGCATTCCCACCTCGACCTCGCATTCGACCAGCGCATCTTGGTCGAAATCTGCCAGCACATCTGCTTCAAACACTGCCAGCACATCTGACTCAAAGACGGCGTCTTCTGCCAAAGTCACACCCTTTGTACATGCATCGTACAAGGAGTTACAAGCAAAGATCAAGGAGTTTATCCAATGGGACCGTCCGGACAAGGGCGACCATTGGCCTGGCTACGGCACTTATGTCGACAAGGACTATGACCCGAACCGTTGGGAGGGTCTTCCCATGTACGCACAACAAGCCATTCCCACATCACGGCCGCACTAATTCTGTATCAGGAACATCGAGTACTACGCATCCAACGGCATTAAGCAGCTCAAGAACATGGGCCTTGAAGCTACCGTATACAGCCCCTATCCCGACTACAACTCGTCCGCATACAAGAAGCAGTGGACAGGCGACTACGTTTCCTGCAAGGGCCCTCGCGGCCAGACACTAGATAAGAGCCCGGAAGACTTGATCAAGGCCTGGCCACAACTCCCTCAGAACTTCCCCAACATTAGCGTTGGTTCTGATCTGGGCATCGACACTCACTCTTGCTTCGACCGCGAGTCGCGCTATTCTCCCTACGACAGCACTGCCCAGAATGCTCCAGACTGGGGATCCATCAACTGGGGCCAGCTTCAAAACGAGTGCCTGAGCAAGAACAAGGAGAGATACGCCGAGCACCAGCGTGAATCTATGCAGCTCAGGCCCAGCAGGACCATGCCCAAGGAGGACGGTTCCGAGAAGAAGGCCGAGTCTACCACTGGCCCTAAACCACACCATCGTACTGCCATCCTGATCCGTACTTGGGAAGGCTACACCTACACCGAGAACGACCTCCAAGCCATTCGCTCCCTGGTTACCGAAACCTCGCTTCTGAGTGGTGGAGAATATCAGGTCTATCTCTTTGTCAACGTCAAGCAACGCGACGCCGACATTTACGACAACGAAGAGACCTACAAGAGCGTCCTTCATCAAGTGGTCCCTGCCGAACTACGCGATATCTCCGTCCTCTGGACCGAAAAGGTGTGCGAAGAGTGGTATCCCAAAGTTGGTGACTGGCAAGTCTACTGGATGCAGTTCATGCCTCTACAATGGTTCTCAAAGACTCACCCTGAGTTTGACTACGTCTGGAACTGGGAGACGGATGCTAGATACACCGGCAATCCCTACCACTTCCTCGAACAGGTCAGCTACTTTGCTAAGAAAATGCCGAGAAAGCACCTCTGGGAGAGAAATGCTCGTTTCTTCCTGCCCGAATCTCATGGAGATTACCAGTCTTACCTTGCCGACGCTGATGCGGCCATCGCCAACGCAACACAGCAAGGAATCATGACTCCTGTCTGGGGCGCTCAGCCTTATTCTGCCACTCAGACTCCTCTTGGTCCAAAACCGCCTCGAAAACAAGAAGACGACGACTTTTCTTGGGGCGTGGACGAGCAGGCCGATCTAATCACACTCCAGCCGATCTGGGATCCTAACGAAACACAATGGTCCTTCCGCCACAAGATCTGGAACTTTGTCCCCGGTGTTCGTCCAATTTTCACCGCCGACAACGGCATAGCCGAGGGCTTCTATCACGAAGACTTTGAGAAGATCCCCAGACGCACTTTCATCAACACCCTGGCCCGCTTCAGCAAGAAGATGCTGCACGCCATGCATGCAGAAAATCTCGAGGGCCGCTCCATGCAAGCCGAAATGTGGCCTGCGACCGTCGCCCTCCAACACGGTCTCAAGGCCGTTTATGCACCTCACCCGATCTGGTCTTCGCATCATTGGCCTGCGTGGTACGCCGATGCCGTCTTCAACGCCGATGCTGGCATTCCCGCTCGCTGGTCCCAGCAGTTTGATTCGGCATATGCGCACGACCGAGAAGTCAACTTCAAGACATGGTCTTGGTACTACGCTACCGACTTCCCAAAGACGCTGTTCTGGCGCTGGTTGGGCTGGGAAGCTGAGGATACAGGTTTGGGCGGTTGGGGTGGCAAGCAGGATGAGGAAGAAGGCAAGGATATCAGAGGAATTGGCATGGTAGGTGGAAATGGCAAAATGTGTCTGCCCGGTATGCTGTTGCATCCTGTCAAGAAGGTGTCGAAGCCTCAGGGACAAAACTAGACTATAAAGTCAAAGCATGAAGGATCTGGCGTTTTTTTGTTTCGGTACATGACTTCTTTTGTATATATCACTACAACATCTTTTGCATTCTCCTTTCTCCTTTCAAACAATCATCAAGTCTTTTGCAACACGGCATAAGCATTTTCCATCGCATCATTCTGCTCCAACCTCGAACTCGCCAGAACCTTTTGCCTATACCTCTGCCAGACCCACCACAGCGCAAACAAGCTCAATGTCAAGACGATGGAAATGACAAAGTAAATCCACAAGTCGTGGGAATACGTCATGTGTCCGCCATGCTCGTCTGGGTCGAAGTTGAAGAAGTTCATGCCTAGCAATGCGGAGACAAAGGTGGCGGGGAGGAAGACCATTGTTACTATGGCGATTGTCTTCATGGCTGCCCCGTCGTCTTTTGTGGACATTGCGATGTCGACGTTTGTTTTCGCGTCGAGTTGGGTCATGAGATTCGAGGTCTGCAGGTTGAGGTTGTTAGCTTTTTTTTGATCTCTTTCTCCGTTGACGCTTTCGTCATACATGACCATCAGTTGTTCGAGCAGCAGTTGGTGCAAGCCATACGGTCCAGTAGCGATATCCTTGTTCTCGTCTTCCGAGAGCACATTGAGCATATTCCAAGCCAAAGACCTAGGCGTATCAAGACACAACATGATATTTCGACCATCGCTCAAGGTAGATATGAACGACATCTCGTACCATTGATACTGCGTAAAGTCGACATTCTTCGGTGTCGCCTTTATCGACTTGACAATCATGCGAAACCATGTCTCCACTCTAAAGCCAGCAGCGTCGGAAGGTGGAATCTCTGCATTCGAAGTGTATGCCGATGTTTTTGACCCGAAGAAGCCATTGTGTTGGACACATGTCTTTGACCAGAACATGCGAGGAATATTTGGAAAGTGCTTGCATAGCTCTTTCCGCAGCGAAATATCATCGAGAAAATGCTGTATGCTTGAGAAGCTTTGTCTTGTCAATTTTGAACTTATGATTCGAGAAACTACGACTCTTACATCACGCATGTTGAGACTTCCTTGTTCTGTCTTGCGGTCAGCTTGGAAGTCACGAATGTCGAGCTTGTAGATTACCTCTAGCAGGTCAAGTATGGGCAAGCTGACATTTTGCCATGTATTCCTTGCAGAGTCTACAAGCACACGTCAGTGCATGCCGAATGACAATCATTGGAATCTGGCAATACCGTATATCAGAGCCTCGACATTAGGATTGTATGGTCTTCGACCTACCAAAACTTGAGCAGAAGGACTCATCATGATGATGTGGTAAGAAACTTTCGTAGTGGATAAAGAATGCTTGTCTGGGTCTTTTTGTCGATTAATATATGCAAGTCAGCCATGGTGGCTGGGGTCCGACATGGCGCTCCATAGCCCGGTCTCCTGCATGCACATCGTAGAAGCAGTGGGGCCAAATCATCCTTCTGTTGTTCAGAGATTGAACTCGACTCATCGTCCTACGCGCTCGGGATACAAGTCTGTCGTTGAGACGAGCAGATGCAACAAGAGGTCGTCGCAAACAGACTGCCCATACGTTTCAAGAGGCAAGAGGTATTGCGCTTTGGGTTGACCAAATGTGATACTGATGTTTAGGGAGTATGAAATCAGACTATCGATGACCGTGATCCTGAACACTACTCGGATCATTTTCAGAGTGGTAGGTCGAAAGAAGCAGAAGAGAGGAGTGTTCACGGCCATGAGAAGAACGGCTGGTCTGTGCGACCTCGACAAAAACACGCCTTCTTCATCAACTTCCTCATTCTTTCATGCAACAACAACCTTTTGAGAGTGACAGAGAGATGCAAGACTATTGCCCATGTTGAGTTTGGATGAAATCATACGGATGAAGACGCGATGTCTATCTGAATTCGCTCGTCATACATCTTTTGTCTCCTGTTCCTTCTTGATCCTCTCTCTAGCCCTCATCAAACACTTGCCTAACGGATTCGTACCCCACTCGTCCCTTCTTGACAATGCTGATTTGGCATTGAACCCGATACCCCAGACACGGTCACTAGCACTGGCTTCCACTAATTTGAGGTGAGATGGTAGGATGTTTTTATTTCTGAACGCTTGGAGTCGAGCAACAGTGGACAATGTTGATGCTATGCAAATGCGTTGCGATGATATGGTAAGGAGATAATGGCTAGGTATGGTAGTAGAATGTTGAGATTTTCTTTCGGTTCACCGCGAGCTCGCTTCGAGGCACCGCAGCACGTGGCAAGGTCAGTCATACCATCGCACCTTCCAGTCTCGAACATTTTCTTCCTTTCTCTTGACCATCACAACGTCAAGCAACCCATCATATACGCCGTAGTTTCATCATGAAAATTCAGAAAGCTACATCACCACCGCGAGACATACCTCTGGGGTGGATATCGAAGGATTTGTGTGGCAAGACTATGCCCCGTGATCGGATCAGGGGTGATTGCAAGAAGAAAGGGAGAATAAAGAAGAATTGCCCCGGACTTTGTGACAGGGGGGTCTGTGCGTGGCGCATCCCTGAAGCGTGTCCTGCAAGCTCCCAGGAGCAACATTTGAACAACAACATCTTTCTTGTCGCAAATCACATCGACTCGTCGCGGTCTTGTTCGAAATGGCTCCTCTATTCGCCCTGCTCGGTCTGCTGGGCTTCCTGACTTCTTTCGTGTCAGCAACAGCTCTGACATACAAGCTCCCGCCCAATGGAAAGGAGTGCTTCTACTCGCACATTGAACAGAAGGGCGCAAAGGTTGCCTTTTACTTTGCTGTACGTTTCCTTTGCTGCTTGTAATCTGCTCATACTAATGCGAGTCAAAGGTCCAATCAGGCGGCTCCTTCGATGGTACATGAACACGCTACTTATCCCAACATTACACAAGTTTAACACGCCGTCACAGTCGACTACGCAGTCCACGGACCCAGCTCAGAGCCCGGCAGAGAAAGAACCATCCTCGATGGCACCAAAGAACGCCAGGGCGACTTTGTCTTCACCGCCAACGAGGCCGGCGAGTACCGCTTCTGCTTCGACAACAGCATCAGCACCTTTGCCGACAAGATGATCGACTTTGAAATCTCCATCGAGAACGAGCCCCGCGCCGCCAGCATCCCCTCCAAGCAGGGTGCCAACATTGAGCAGACTTCGGCCCTCGAGAACTCGGTCCTCAAGCTCAGCGGCCAGCTCAGCACAATCACGCGCCAGCAAAAGTACTTTAGAACTCGCGAGAACAGAAATTTCTCCACCGTCAGGAGCACCGAACAGAGGATCTTCAACTTTTCCATCATTGAGAGCTTGATGATGGTTGGTATGGCCGGTCTGCAGGTCTTTATCGTCAGAATGTTCTTCCAGACTGGTCGCAAGGGTGAGACGCCACTCCAACGCCCTCTTAGCACCGTCAGAATGCTGACATGGATACCACAGGTTACCTCTAAAGATTTCGCAGTCAAGTACAAAGTTCGCGAACACTATACACAAAAAGAAGAAACGCTTTATATGCTTGTCATGCCCCATCATGCTGTATTCCACTTCCAGTCAACCTCACGAGACCATCCTTCCGTCTTCAATGACCATGTACTCGTCTCCGACCATCATCTTCATCTCCTCCTCGACCATGAAATTATCATGATCGCCCGTCAAAGCCTTGCTAGCCGGATCATACATGAAGCGTGCAAAGGCCATGTAATCAGCAAACACAAACGTGCAGATGGCATCATAAGGCAAAAGATTGGCTTTTCCTTTTAGCATGTCTTGCATGATGTTTCTGTCTCGTTGAAGATGATATGTCTATCATAGCCTAATTCAGTCTCGATGATTCGGTATGGATCACGGTCGTGTGCTTACGAGACTGTATGTTATACACCCGTGCTTGATCAAGACCCCTTTGGCCATCTCCGCGTGCTTGGTGTTGTAGTGTGATATAAAGTCTGCATCACTCAGGCCGGCTTTCTTCTTTACTAGTATCGTTGCTTTGACGACTTTGCGGAAGCCTGTTGTGTTTGGGTAGCCCGCTTCTAGGACCATGATGGTGTGTATGAGATGAGATGTAATGTGACCTTCCAGAGAGATTTGTGAGAGTGGTCAGAGTAACAAGAACATGATTCAGACGTGTTTTCGGAGAATTTAACATTCTGATTATGGAGCTCAAGTTTGGTTGCTGTCGTCCTCGGATAGAGGGGGTGTCCGATGGTAAGAGCGGTGTTAAGCGGCGTTTATTCTCAAGGTGGCGCAACACATCAACCACCGGATCGTCGACACTCTCGACAACATTGCCCACCATGGATCGCAGATCCTCGCCATTGCCCGAATCAGCCTCATCCGTACCTGCCACGACCGACGAACATTACCGCATCCCACTCTTCACCTATGTGACACGCACGTCTTCCACCTCCTACACGACAGACATCCGCCTATTCTTCGCGATAAGCGTCCTGAGCTCACTCATCTTGTATGCGAGGGGCTTCAGGTGGGAATTTTTGATGTTTCTCCTGGTAGGCGGAAGTGTTGTCTGGAAGACTGCGAGACTGAGAGATGGCATGGAGTTCAAGAGGGTGAGGAGGGCGCTCAGAGGATGAATCAAGAGATGAATGCACCAGTGGGTTGAGGAAACGTCTCGATACCTTGGGTGAGAGGCGGGCCGTTTCGAGGTATGAGGCAGAGCTGTTGTCCCGCACGAGCTCAGTAGACACCACACCTCCGTAGGTTGTTGTTCACTGCTGCGAGAGGAAAATGTGGCACAAAGAGTACCCACGCACATGACTGCTTCTCAGGCGTAAAAGGCAGGAAGCTCGAGATGACCAACAAAGCCACATTCAAGCTAGGTTTATTTGGACGTAATCGTCACCTGGAGATTCCATCCCTGGAATCGGCCATCTATATACATATCTCCAACCACCCTCCTATTACAGACGGCTCGCTCCAGATGCTCATCGCCTCGGGATCCACCAGACTGAAGCAGCGGAAGCAGTTCCTCCCAGTTCGAGTACTGCATCGTGCAGTCGATGACCGGTGGTATATAAAAGCAAATCTCCTTGTTCCTCTCAATCTGCTCTTTCGCCCTTGTGCAACCAAGTACTCTCATTCTGTTAGAATGATTGCTTTTGGTATGGCATCTCTTATGATGCTTCTGGGCTTGACTTGGAGAGATGCCGTAATCCTCATAACAAGCACTCAAAAACTCAAGTTCCAATATTCCAGATTCGAACTCTACAGCGTGCTGTGAACAAGCATACACCAATCCAAGCTCGCAAACTCCCGTCTCAGGATGCAGCCTCGCTATACGTGTCGAGCATGGGGATTCACCCAGCAAAACTGCTAGCTCGGGCATGGTTGTAATGATGTATTCGTCAAAGAGCATGGGTAAGAAGTATGGTGAATCCCATGGCAACACAAAGCCAATGTTGGCGTCTAGAGCTTCCTTCAACGTGTTGACGGCCACGCCCATGGTCGTTCCAATGGCAACATTGATTGGTGTCGATAAGGGGAGTTTGTCGAGCTTCAAACATAACCAGGCGAAGAAGGATTGAAGGAGGAGTATTCGTGCGCTGGTGCGGAGGAAGTAGTTGGGAATCAATAGCATCGTGGTGAAAAGAAAAGAAAGTGTCAAAATCAAGAGAAAGATTTCATCAAGCAGACTGACCTTTGTCTTATTTCTCAATCAACTCAAGATTCCAAGAGTCGCCTTGCGATCGGCAATCCCTCGTCTGGGCAATGCTCACAATCCTTCTCGGGAATAAGCCAGTTGACTGACTTGTGTCTCTTGGCTCATATCCAAGTGAAAAAATAGGTAATCAAAAGGCTGTCGAGTAGGCCAGGCCTGAGCAAAAAGACAGGCACGTTTCTCAGGAATGTTCCAGCAGCATGTCAGATCTTCGACATAGAACAAAACAATGTGCTCTCCATCAGGGAATCGAACCCTGGTCTCCCGCGCTTGACGAGATGTAACTCTTGACAAGCGGAAATCATGACCACTAGACCAATGAAGATGAGCCAGCTGTGCTGGTATTGGTTTATGAAGCACAATTTACAATGCTTCTATATATACAACAACAATTTCCTGCCGAGATTCAATGCTGCAACAACCTCTAGGAGGCAAGATAGACCTGCTTGCGCATAATTTCAGGGCCATCACCCGAAACACGAGACCTGCCAGCAAAGAACAAAATCTTGTCCCACTTGCGAACCACAACTAAAGTCATGACTGAGAGTGCTGATAAACAAGAAGGCGGCTGGTTTAATGACAGAAAGGAGACCTTAAACTGAACGCCGTTCCCATGATCCCTTGAGTCCGTCTCGGCCTTAACTTTTCTTCTCTCAACATCTACCGCCACGACTCACGACACGAGTTCGTCGCATTCCAACCACTCGGTACTTTTGTCGACTTCACTCCGCCAAATCTGCTTTGCCGCTCCTCTCACCATCTACTCGGCCGAGCTCTCCAGTCGCGACGCCATAACGCGACTAAATACCGACACTTTATCGTAATCATAAGCCACTGTGGACTCGAGCGATTAATCAAAGATCCAATTCAACTTTCGCGGGGAAGGACAATCTCACCTCCACACAACGCGCGCGAGCGCCGTGACCGCTCTGTCATCGGCTATCAATGCGCCGGTCGCTGTCGCTGTCGCCGTTGCTGGTGTTGCCGAGTCTACTGGGCTTCACTGGCGCCATCAGTCCTACGTTTCCTAACAGCACCGAGAGGGACGATAATGGTACAGACGTCGACGCCGATGCAGCGAAGAGCAAATCATCAGTATCCCTCGAAAGCTACTGCTCGGCGCAATTATCAAGTTTCACTGCGACATATCAAAGTACCGAGATTGCTACCAGCAGGTGGACTTGGTATGAAGGGTTTGGACCAACTGATTCTCTGGGCGACCTGACTGGATCTGTCACTTCTCAAACATATTGGACCAGTACTTTCTTATGTAAGTTTTGTAACATCAGAATGCCTGTTCTACTTCCTTCCAAACCCTCCTCATCCAGTATTTATCATCGTTCTTTTCAACCCTCATCGTTCTTGCTCTTCGCTTTCAAACACTCTGCTCGGCCATGTTCAAGGACAAGACGGTTCCCCTTCAATCCATACGGATACCTTTTCTCGTGTATTGCGTAGTTAAAGCACGCAACATCTCGAACCAACGTATACCGCATAGTGCTGACTCTTGTCAGATACACAATATGCCATCCGCGCATACACACCAAAACCGCCGTGTTGTAGTTCATGTTACATGACGGCAGGAACGATCGACTTTTACTTCTGGCCAGATCAAGCAACGCCAACTACACCGGCTCTAGGCCAGCCCAGTACGAGCGTAAACGCAGAAGGATTCACCTTTACATCGCCCAGTGTATACATGGCCTTCAGTTCGTTAGTTGCGAGCAACGCATGCGGCCAAGTAGGAGATGTCTGGACCAATACGACAATAGCTTTCGACGCCTCGGAGATCACGACTGCACGACCCGTCATCACTTTGACGCAATACGAATCCGATTATGTGTCTGACGGCTCGACTTGCAGAAATATGTTATCAGCCGTGACAACACAGCCTCCACCAAAGTCGGTGGACTTCAACGACGTAGGGCAAAACTGTTCCACGATTTCCGGATACGTCTACTGGCCTGACAATCCCATCAACGCGGTGAATGCAATGTACCATGACGATCCTTGTCACCCTGTTATATTGTTGCCGCCAAGATTGATCAGTATGCAACAGCCCTGGGTCGATGCAAACTGTGGGGCAGACCCAAACATGAGTGGAGCCTACGACCCGCCAAGGGTGTTGACACCAATGCTTACTGGTACTGAACTTGCTACTCCAACACCGCAATGGGGTGGTCGCGTTAATGGAGACGGAGATGCCAGTCCAGCGTCCAGTGCTGAGGCTGGTGCACCTAGTACGACAACTACAAGACCGGTTTCCACTGGTGTGACTGCGATCTATAAATCGGCCAAGCCTTCGGCGACTGCAGAAGATGTTTCAACCGTCACGTTGACTGCGAATGCCGTAACGACCGCGATTGTAATTTCTGGTCAGCATGTTGGCCCTGGTTCGGTCACAGGTATAGCTGGCACAATTCTTAGCGGCCTCGGAGGTACTGAATCTGGGTCCGGATCTGGATCGAATGCTGGAGAAAGTGCATCGAGATGGGACCCCACTCAAGCTGTTGCTGTATCTGATATCACTGCTTCTCGTGCTATCAAGCCTTCGAGCAGCTCAAGTGGCAAGAAGATTTCAAGCAGCAATAGCGACACCAGTGGCTTGTCCTCTGGTTCTGGCAGTGGTACTCAGAACGTCGCTTCGGCGGCTGCTACGCAAAGTGGTGCTGCGCCACCCAAGACGCTCGGCAACTCGGCTATTTGGTCGTTCCTTGCGCCGATATTCCTCCTTTGGATATGACATCTGACAACTGCAGTTCGGATGTCTTTTTCTCCCTTGCTCATGCGCCATACATTGTTAATACTTTTCATTTGTTTTCTTGGTTGGGGTTCGTCTGGTTTTTAGATATCCACAGTTTGGTTATTCGGCGTTTTTATGGTAAAAAGCTGGTATAAACATCTAGGTTTGTACTCTGTTGTCGTTATCTTGCCGATACATTATTTTTTTGATACAGTGCATCAGTCATCAGCTTGAAGCTTTGAGAGTAAAGTACTAGTTTGCCGAACTGCAGTCACATAACCACTCGTTCCAAGGATCCCCTCTGTTGACTTTGGAACGTTCGATCATCGTGCAATTCACAATGTGTTGATTCAGCTGGCGGATGGCCATCGACGACAAGATCCATCGATAGCCAGGGTCGCGGTGCATACAAAGTCTGCCGAGTAAGCAAGAATGTCGTCATGGAGTCAACCCCGAGACGCGAGAGTCGCGAGACCATGACCGTTCGCGTCTGTCTCGCATCAATCTCTCTATCGATCTTTCGCCATCCAATCGACACAGACACGATGGCGCAATCGACGCAAATCTCCGTCTCGGAACCGGCCATCGAGAACGCCATGCCACACTCACCTGTGCTCGCAGCAAAGCGGTCCCACGATCAAATCGAACCCATCGCAGACGCCGCTCCTACGCTGAAGAAAGTCAAGACCAACGATGACACGCTCGAGGCCAATGGACTCCAGGATACACAGATGAAGGATGTCCAAGATGTGGAAGACAGCAAGCAAACGCAAGAGATGGAATACAGCGCTGCATTGGCTGTGCTGGATGATGGGGTCAAAGAGTCTGATGCTGCTAGTGGCAGGAGCGCATGGTGTATGGCACTGGGAGAGCTCTGAGGTTGTTCAGTGTATTACTGTCCAGTGAGTTACTGGACAGGAGAAGAAGATGTTGCGTTTGTAGAGACTCGCAGCTCCGTGCGAACCACAAGCCTAGAATGACTTGACTCCGACATAGACGCAGCGTACGTTTGCCGCGCAATCCACCGATTGCTCAGAGGAATGGCTCCAGTAGCGACACAATGGCTGGAGACAACGAGCTGGCTGATATGTCTGCTGGCATTCCCCTAGTTATGTCAGAAAACAAGCGTAAAGACGAAGATGACAGCTCTGGCCAGTAGAAGAGGAAGACAGCATGGAATTTTGGACTGCTGCTCCCCACAGAAGAGAGGTGAATGAGCTTCGAGGAAGGAACCCGAGGCATCGATATGCAAGACCTTCAATACAAAACTCCTCTCGATTCTTTACAAAGACGGCGACTGCACTGAAACTGTTCGTGATATGTACCTGTATCAGAATCACAAGTTCACCAGTGGGTGAAGTATGAATAGTGGGGTGGACACTGTATGATGACCGAACACTTTGAACCCCCCCAGTGTTGAGAAAGGATCGTCACCACAGCGTCATATGCGACTTCCATAAACAGACCATCATCTTAAACACTTTCTCGCCTGTCTGTTTCCACAAGACACAACATTCATCACACTTCCAATCACCATGTCCAACAGCAACTACCAACTCAGCGAGGTCTTTGATGTCAAGGCCAAGGTCGCTCTTGTCACCGGCGGTGGCTCCGGCATCGGCTTGATGGTAATTCTTACACCTGACGGCAATCATCAAAAAACATTGGACTGACTCTTGAAGGCCACCCAAGCTCTCGCTACCAACGGAGCCAAGGTCTACATCGTTGGTCGTACAGAGGACAAGCTCAAGACTGTTCAGCAGACCTACGGAAAGGACATCTCTGGCGAAATCATCCCCATCGTCGGCGACGTGACCAAGAAGAGCGAGATCGAGAAGCTCGTCAAGGAGATCGAGACCAAGGAGGGCTTCCTTGACATTCTTGTCAACAGTAGGCCAGCAATTGCCTCCCTGTATCAATCTCAGCTAACCATGCATCAGACGCCGGCATCGATGCTGGTAAACTCACTCCTGATGGCAAGAATGCCGAGGAGATGAAGAAGAACCTCTTCGACGAGGACACGTGAGTTTTGGCGATATTGACTTCTTGACCCTGCGACTAACTCTTGTATCAGCTTCGAGGACTGGAGCAACCTCTACACTACAAACGTGATTGCACCTTTCTTCCTTAGCACTGCCTTCCTGCCCCTCATCCAGAAGGCCACTGAGCGCACACACGGTTGGTCTGGTACCATCATCAACATCTCTTCCATCTCTGGTCTCGTACGTATCTCTCAGGGTCACTTCAACTACAACGCCTCTAAGGGTGCTGTCGTTCATCTCAACAAGATGCTCTCGTCCGAGATCCAGAGCAGCGGCCTCAAGATCCGAGTCAATGCTATCGCTCCCGGCGTCTTCCCCTCAGAAATGACCACTGGTGAGAGCAAGGATGACCAGAAGAGTGAGCTCCCTAAGGAACACAAGGGAGACTTGCCTTCGCAGAGACCAGGCAAGGACAAGGATATGGCCGCCGCTATCCTGTTTGCTGCTTCCTGCCAGTAAGTTGAACCGTCTAATCCTCTGACTATGTAGATCATGCTAACTGTCTTCTTTCTTACAGGTACCTCAACGGTCAGAACATTCCTGTTGATGGTGGCTACCTCATCCAGACTGGCACCTAAGCTATGAAAGCATGACATCGCTACGAAATATGATGAAGATCCATGACATACAACAGCATGCAAACACTTAGCGAGAATATGAAAGTCTTGCTTTGTTACGTTCCAAGAGGTCTCGAATTCGTGATAACATTGCTGATCAATGGGCAATGAAGATGATGCAAACCATACTGTGATTGTTGGAGTGTAAGCGCTAATTACCTGATCCTTCGGCTCGCCCGCACCTGCCCAAATGCCCCTCGCCTTGGCACTGTTGATGACACCTCTTTACTTTCCTATCACAGCATATTGTGACTTTCAGGAACAATAAAGGTCTCTCAGGAAGATTACCATGTCGAATGTTCAGATGGCGGATCCCAATCCGGATGCAAGCGCTCTCTTCTATAGTGAGCCTGAACATACGACCGTACGTTTGTCAGTCTAGTAATTTGTAAAGACAGTACGACACGCCAATGGTCTTCGATAGAGACGCGACCCATTAGAGAGTTATTGGAGGTAAAGTGTCTCTTAATGTCAAAGCCTGAGCCCTGACTGACTCTCTACAGCGATCCACAAGCCGAAAAGCATGCATCATGTAAGTCTGCAATGCTCTCATAAGTGATCATGTCTGACAGCAAACTCCACCAGCTTTACTGAGATTGAGTACTTCCAAGCCTATCAGCGCAATAAGCTGCGGGATATAATGATGATGCGATTTCCATGCACACCACAGATGTTTTGGTCAAGGACGTGTTCGCTCCACAACGGCTTCTTCGGCTGTGAATACTCTGCTGCACCGGCGACAATACCATACTCGACCTACTTCCGTATGGCCGTCAACTTGCCAAAAAATCAGGGATTACCAGATTACAACTCTCCGCATGGCACTCTATCCTACGAGTGGGCGGATATGGGCTTTCTATCTTCGTCATCTACCAGCTGGAATATCTTGATCTGCTTTGATGTGCCCGAGAGTGTCATTGTTGGAATGCAGGACTCTTTACCTACAGCGGTGCAAGACTTGCAAGGACCATACGCATTGCACATACCGTTGTTGGAGCAGCTGATCGTGCTATACGATATGAGCAACTCGCACGTCCAAGGCACAATCGCAAGTCTAGAGAAGGTGGTCACCACTTCGCAGCTACTACTCTCCTCGAAGCAGATATGCTGATAGCAACCAGGACCTACTGAAACCTGCAAGTGAAAACAGCAGGATTGTGGATCTGGACGATTCACCAGCCGAAAGACGGAAGGAACAACTCGCAGCCGTCTTCGAGATATCGCGTCACGCGATCCAACTCGTCGAGACAACACAGATCGCCGCCGAGACAACGGATCGTATGAGAGTTGAATGCGAGAACTTTGCTGCAGTGCAAAAGACTGCTGATCTCGCTCAGAGGATTCGTAGACTTGGTTTTGTACGCAGCATGCTTCGAGGGTTGAATACGCGTGCTGTGGCTAATGAGAAGAGATTGGCTAATGAGCAGAGCTTGGTATGTCTACGAGTTTTTTTTGTCATGATTTGTACAGGATTAAAGAGCTGATGTTTTTGCTATGATAGTTGTCGAACATGATCGCTCAGGAGAACAATGACGCTCTACGGCGATTAGCTGCCTCGAATAGCGATATGTCGTAGAGCAATGAGAGGTTCGGAGGCGAGCATGGGTAGAAAAGTAGTCCAACTATGCAGGCACGTCTCGGATTAGTTGTGTACAGGCCTTCGCTGGGGCGTATCGTATGTTCGTCATTTCGATCCGTTCTGGTCGAATTTCAGAATGATGCAGATTGTGATGTTCTCTGATATCTATGGTGATGCTGTCTGTTGGATCATGAAACAAGGCGGAAACCCGGACAGCAGCCCAGACGGCAGAAAGCCAGACATGGCTGCGCGTGCGGCTGAGTTGCATGTACTAAACCACGCCTCCATGCAGATCGATATGCAGCCTTGGGGCTGAGGTCAAATAAGAGAAGAACGATCCTCAACTTCTCCTTCTACGGTCCAATTCCACAATTCCTCTGTTGTTGGTTAACACAGTATCAAATCTAGACACAATACTGCGGAGAGAGAATCATGTCTGTGCTATCTTCCCAAGCTTCACGACTCCAAGCATCACCCTCTCCGACCCCACCAGATTCGTTACTTGGACCTACGGTGCAAGCACTCGTGTGTAGTAAGTGCCTCAACATAGTTGTTTTCCCAGAATGTTACGCTGATCATTGCTCAGGCATCAGTGAACAGACCACTGTGTGGAACATAGAAACGCAGTCGCTCTTCGATCTCCTACGAGTATGATGTTGATCTATGTGGGAACTCCGGCCAGGCTGACAGGTCGATCAGAATTGTGAAGACAAAGCTTGTATAGTGTAAGAACCTTTTCTCTTATCATATCAAATCGAAGCACAAGTGCTAATCCGAGTATTAGCTTCGCACGCACAGATGAATTCAGATTCAAAGACGAGCGAAAAAGAACACTTGAGCAGTGGTTCCCACACACGCCAGCAGTATTCTGGTCCGATACATGCGTGGAACACAACGGTTTCTTCGGTAGTTATGCGTCTAACCTTCCTGAACCCAGTCCCGCAAGCTCGTCCACCGACCAGGCCGCATATTCAGCAGTTGCAGACGACCAACAAGTTGTGTCGACATATTTCCGCCTCATTGTCAAGATTCTCGAGTCTCCTGACGGTCGTCGAAGTGCAAGCTCTGCATCGAGTACATCCAGCAAAGCCGACTACAGATGGCATGAGATGGGATTCATGTCCTGCTCGTCAGGGACCAAGAGCATGGTGCCGTTGACGAGTATCGTGCTTTGTTTCTGGTGGTGGTGGCAGACTAAAGAGGAAAAGAAAGCGGAACTTCGCAATAACCGAATGGGGATTGAGGGTGATGTTGAGAAAGCTGGGTCTCAAGGATGAGTTCATGCAGGACCGCAATATGACGGGCATGTTCGCGTATGTAGCCAGATTAACATATTGAGGAAGTCGCAAGACACAATCCCTCGACGGTTGCTCTTTCTTCCTCGCCATGTGTCGGATGTGGCAAAGTCACAAACTTCCTCCCCCAAAGACGCATGGCGATATTACAAGCTCGAGAATGTACGATGAATTATTGTACATAAGTCAGGCCATGGAGATCTCAGAAGACAATGTCTTTCCTGTGGACACCACTCCCTTCAAGAAGGTGCTATACATCCCTGTCGCTATATTGTGACACCTTTTTTGCTCACGCGAGAGAGTCGTGTCTCGCTATATCCAGCAAGGAGTTCCGAAAAGATGCACTAAAATGACATAGGGGCCAATCCGTCAAAGAGGTCCTGGAGGAACGTATCGGCGTTCATGTCTCCCGTCCAAAGACCCGTATTGGGATCTGACATCTGGTCGAAAGACGAGGGGAGAAAATCGAGTCCCGGTGTCCAGTTCCTACTGTACTGTTGCATCAGAGCTTCAAGCTCATGAGCTTGCGTCTGTCCCGCCGTAATGCCAGTTTCGGACTGATTGTTGACGAAAGTTCCATTGGATTCTCTCGAACCGGAATCGAGTGCTGTACTTATGTTCGTGCGCCCGTGATTGTTACGGCTCTTGTGGTCCATCATCCAGCTGATGGTGCGGTGCGACAACTCGTCCAAAATGTCGCGACTGCGTTTAGCTCCTGGCCAATGCTCACCCGTGGCGCTAAGGATATTTGATGCTGCGCGTAGATCAGAGACGAGCTCATCGATCACGGCGCATTGTGCAACGGACTGACAAGTCCAGATGCAGAAGAACGCTGTGACCGAGCTCATCATTATTGAATGATAAGATGCCCAGCTAAACACCAGCGAGTTGTCGACGTATAGCTGATGGTAGAGCTTGATGGCTGCTATGGCACTTGCATAACACGCTTTCAAATCATTCGAGGTCGGTTGCGGTATGCCAGGACTAGGTCGGAGAAGAAGTGTCTTCAAAACCTGATAGCGGATGTGACACAGCTTTACCACATAGTCTTTGGGATCCGTGCTTTGTGGTATATCAACAGCCCATTGGTCGAGACGATCTACCATATCTCTTTGCCAGGTCTTCATGCAGCGAACTGCTGGGTAAGCATAAGCTGGCGTATCTCGTGAAATACTGTGAAGAATATATTTCATCTCCGAGTTGAGCCTGGCAAGCTTGAACAGGTGTATAGCATAACTCATGTGACTCGGAGTTTCCTCTTGCGATCTGGGTCTGACGTTCATCTGTTGCAGGGCTTTGTCGTCAATATCTGCGGGAAGCTAGAAATCCAGATGGTTAGTTCACTGTGGTTGTTGAATATACGCTCAAACTGCTTACCCTTAGATCACATGCCTCGTCTCTCAGACCTATCGGTCGGCCCATCATTGTGCAAAGAGATCTGTCCAAGCTGTATACAACCCAGAAAAGCCTGGTTCGCAGTTCCTGATCGAACGGTGAGACTGCCAAGGCCGAAGTGACATCTCGCTGCAGACCAAGGTCCACAATCATCGCGATACATTGGTAGTTGAGATACCAAATGTTCAATTTTGTTGTTGGACTGTGCATACCCCAGACATGCAGCAGCAACAGGCACTGCAGCCCTCGAGTCGAGCTCTCGAGCGGCTTCTTCTCAAAGAATGACATAGCCATGGCGGCCCAACCTTCGCTGGGCAGCACAACTTTGTCTCGGCGCGACAGCATAATGGAAGAGATTGCAAGCACCATATAGACTTGGAAAGCGACGACCGGATCAGGTTGATCGGAAGCGTACATCTCTTCTATCAGCCTCATATGCGTTGGCTCATGCAAGAATGGAAGATGTTGGTGAATAGTCCTGAAGTAATTTATAGTCAGCTCCTGCGTCAAGTCTTTACTTGACGGAAGCGGAGTTTGGATATCACGGAGCAGCTTTTCTGTGAGAGCAGTATCTCGCTGCAAGTTAGCATTTCCCAAGTTGATACGAGTCGGATTTGTAGCTTTAGACAATGCACTGGCTGTGCAAACAAGCTGGGTAAAAAAGTGGCCACTCGATGGCCCGATGTAGCGTGGATCATCGCCGTTGGGAAGAGATACAAGGCCAATTTGATGGGCCAAGCTCGAGTCTGCATGCGGTGAATCGTCCATAGGAGCTTCAGTATTATTCGCAGTTGTTTTGGTCGTGATCATCGGCGCATCGTGCACAGCGTCTGGGACGTCTGTTTCCATCGGCGGATCATGATGATCGCCAGGCGTAAGAGCTGATGCAGTATTGAACGTCGAGCTTGAGGCATCATTGACACTATCGGCGTGTTCTATATCGATCTCATTCGTCAGGTCAACATCAGGACATCTGGATCTGACGATATCTTCGAGCCAACGGACGCGATGTTCAAGATGCTGTGTGTACCGCCTAGAGTACCGCTCAGTTGTGTAAAGTCATTTCGATGGTCCGACCTACGCTCGTGCTTGATTCCCAATGCTATCGCCATGCTGATACTCGCAGTCTTTGTTTGATCTGCTACATGATGTACAAGTCGGCGATGCCCCGTCGCACTTCGAGAGTGGTTAGCA
The DNA here is from genome assembly GCA_026538705.1 of Aureobasidium sp. GC_Fusr_1. Classification (NCBI taxonomy): domain Eukaryota; kingdom Fungi; phylum Ascomycota; class Dothideomycetes; order Dothideales; family Saccotheciaceae; genus Aureobasidium; species Aureobasidium sp. GC_Fusr_1. The sequence continues at coordinate 48,875 of JALPCE010000033.1, read as the reverse complement.
CAACGATGATGAGATGTAGGCGGTATTGCGTTTACGCGTATTTTGCGCTGTTGGCAGCGGAGGCAGGCGGTACGAATGCGCTGCGACCTTCGCGACTGCCGTCTTGCAGCTCGCTCACCAGTAGCCTCCATTTTGGAGCGCGGATTTTCCACACGGAGGAAGGCGCATGACCGTCGGGAAGAACAGATTTGTTGGATGCCAAGGCTGCGGGCTCGGAGTCCCCGCCATCCACCCCTTTGAGCTTCCCAACCCTCGACCACCGCTCCCACTCAACAACTACACAACCACGACATGTTTCTACGTCGGTTCTTTGAGATTCAAGAAATGAAATTTAGTCTTTGATCTTTCATGTGTTACCGTGCCTCGAAGATGCCTGCCATACTATCTTCGCCGCGGCCAGAGGCAAGAATCCTAAGAGATGTTCATCTGCTACATCAACCTCAAAGTCATATCTCATCAAATCCTCCTTGTAAGGAAACATATATGTACTCGTGACACTGACCGATAGTTGTCAGCTGGGTCTTATGATGTATATCTCCGTGACTTACCGATGATGTTCGTCGGACCTCTGATATTCTGCAAGCGCGGCTCTGTCCTCGTGGAAGCTCAAAAGAGCAAACTCGAATCCCTTGCTACGCTCGATAGGATCGGTTATTGATGCTCCTCCGACCACTAGTCGCTGCTCCTTGACACATGGTAACGACTTCAGCTTCATGAGTTCTGTCACAAACTTCTGCTTGTGCTCATCCGTCACTTCGGGGCGAAATTTGAAGAGGACTGTCAAAGAGTCAGAGGAATGTCAACGTGAAGATGTCAAGACATACCAATGTGTGCGATGGTCATATCTTCTGATTCTGTCTCTGTTGATACAACTTCAGGTTGCTTGCAAACAAAGGTATACCCAGCCTACCTATATACTGAACGCTTACGCGGAGATGACTCCGCTTAGCGGAAATTCCGTTGATCTGATGGAAAAGCCGCTGTCGGGAAGACGCAACTTCTCCGAGACAACTAGTATTGAAAGAACACCAATTTTGGAACGTTCATCACAGTCATCCAGATTTCGAGCAATCGACTAGTTCAGTTGCTTCATTGATCTCGTTGTCGACGAGAAAACTAAGACATCGCCATGGCTGAATCAGAAAGTACCTCCAAACTCTTGGTCTCCGCTCAGAATGCCAACGACTATGTCAAAGCCGTGCTGCAAGCGAATGGTGTATCCGAGCAAGATGCAGCAACTGTAGCTCACTGCCTCATCGCTGCCGACCTCCGTGATGTAGACACCCATGGCGTCAATCGTATACCATCCTACCTCGCCCGTGTCCGCCAAGGAGTACTGGATCCTACCGCTCAACCCATCATCACAGAAAAGACCCCTGTTGTCGCTCAAGTGGACGGCAAAAATGCCTTCGGCTTTGTTGCAGCGAGATTGGGTATGGAGAAAGCAATCGACATGGCCAAGATCTACGGCATCGGAATGGTCAGCGTAAAGCACAGCAACCACTTTGGCATGAGTGCTTGGCTGGTGCAGAAAGCTCTGGATGCCGGAATGATGAGTCTTGTATTTACAAACTCCTCACCCGCGTTGCCAGTCTGGGGTGGCAAGGAAAAGTTGATGGGGGTGTCGCCGATTGCCTGCGGAGCTCCTGGCTCCGAGCATGACTTCATTCTGGATATGGCGCCTTCGGTCGCGGCGAGAGGCAAGATCTACAAAGCCAAGCGGAGAGGCGAGAAGATTCCGGTGGATTGGGCTTTGGACAAGGATGGAAACAGGACTGATGATCCGAGTGCTGCCCTCGAAGGTGTCATGTTGCCAATGGGCGGACCTAAGGGCTCGGCATTGTCCATCATGATGGATGTATTTTCTGGCGTCTTGTCTGGATCCGCGTTTGCTGGACATGTTACTAATCCTTACGACCCGTCTAAGCCGGCAGATGTGGGTCATTTTCTCATTGCGCTGAAGCCCGATCTTTTCCTCAGCTCGGACGAGTTCAAGCAGAGAATGGAGTATCTTCATAGCAGAGTAAGTTTGCATCAGGATATGACAAATGTCATTGGCACTAACAGAACTCAGGCCATCAATTGTGAGAAGATGGCAGGGGTAGACAGAATCTACTTCCCAGGAGAGATCGAACAGCTGACAGAAGCGGAAAGAAGAAAGTCTGGTATACCGTATGTGGCAGCTGAAGTTGAAGCCTTGAACGCCGAGGCAAGGCGAGTCGGTGTATCAGAGATAGTCGTGTCACAGTAGAAACCTTGCTCAGAGTATTGAGAATAAATTCAGGCACAAAGATATATAATTATTCATCAACCACCACGCAAATAGTAATGACATGCGCAGACCAGAAAAAACTCCCTTCTTACCACGACAAAATTATTCATTCGAATGATACCAGTTTGCTCTTCTTCAAAATCAACTTCGCCAGCTCGATCAGACTAGGACTGGTGAGTAACTCCAATACTTGGACGTTGGCATCCGCCTCTCTAGCTATCCAGTTGCGGACCTCGATAGCAGCGAGCGAGTCAAGAGTGTACGAAGCGACTGCTGCCGATGGCTCCATCTCCTCAACGGACAACATCAGGACCGCAGCCAGCTTGGTCACGAGAGCACCATACAAGACCTCCAATGCCTTGTCACTGTCGACAGCGCTCTTCAATGCTTGAGGCAGAGGCACGTTCGCATTGCCCTCCGCAGATGTCTGCGAGACAGCTGAAGCAAGTAGGTTGCTGAATTTGGTATCGTGGCACCAGAAGGGTTCGGAGCCAGAATTAATCTTCAGACCAGTAATGACATGGTTGTTGCTAGCAGTAATCTTGCCCGTGACAGCAGCGGTGAGGAGACCCAGGATCTCACTCTCCTCAATGGTTTCACCGCCAAGGTTGCGTAGTACATCAGCTGCTCTTTCGCTGTTGTCGGCCAGGTAACCAACATCCGAGACAGCAGTCAGGTCAAGAGATGTACCCGGAAGTCCTTGAGCATTTCGATGAGCCATGAAAGTGTCCAAGAACACATTGGCAGCTGCATAAGCTGCTTGGCCACGGTTACCAACAACACCAGCAACCGAGGAAAGAGCGATGAAAAAGTCAAGCTCGGGTGTGCCAACACTGTTGTGCAGATTGAGAGTGCCGGCAACCTTTGGATTGACGACTGCATTGAAGTCATCCACGGTCATCTGTTCGTAAAGAACATCCTTGAGAACCATAGCACCTTGAATGACACCGCGGATGGGTCCTTCCTTCTGAAGTGCTGCAACCAACGTCTCGACCGACTTGACGTCGGCAACATCGCAGGCGCGGACCGACACTTTTGTGCCCAATTTGGCAAGATCGCTGATGAGTCCTTCTAGCCTTGTAGTAACGTTGGCTCGTCTGGATGACAAACAGATATTCTTTGCTCCACGAGATGCCATCCATCTGGCAATGCTGCATCCAAGACCACCAGTACCACCAACAATCAGATATGACACGCTTTCTTTGAACAGGTTTGCAGTCTTTTTCGGCGCGATGGCTTGAACAAGATCTCCAGGTTGAGGAGTGATAACTAACTTACCCATGCTCTTGCCGCTTTGAAGACTACGGAAGGCAGCTTCGACGTCGTTGATGCCATAGCTAGTGACTGGACCGACTGGTCTGATACTGCCACTGCTCATGAGTTTCTCTACGTCGTCCAACAGTCTCTTCATTAGCTTAGGGCGGTAAGCAGCGACCTTGGTGAGATCGACTGAGGCGAAAGATACATTGTACTCGAATTGAACCATCTCGAGTCTACTGTTCTTCGTGATGTCTGCCTTGCCGATCTCAATGAAACGTCCGAATGGGGCCAGGCAGTCCCAACTCTCGCGCAAGAAGTCACCTCCGAGAGAGTTGAGCACAACATCGACACCCCTTCCATCAGTGACTTGGCGGATGGCAGGTCCAAAGGTGGTGTCACGACTGTAGAAAATGTGGTCTTCAGGAATGCCATACTCCTGCATGATGTGCTGCTTCTTATCAACGCTTCCCACAGTGGCAAAGATCTCAGCACCACGAGTCTGTGCCAACATGATAGCAGCTTGACCGACACCACCAGCAGCGGCATGAATGAGCACACTCTCGCCTTCGGCAAGACGACCGAGGTCGAAGAGACCGTAGTAGGCGGTGCAGAATACGACCGGGATGGTCGAGGCGGCAGTGAAGTCCATCTTCCCGGGAAGAGGAGCAACACTAGTCGACAGGCAACGAGCGTATGTGCTATATGCACCTTCCGTCATGGCCATGACAGGTTGTCCGACCTTGACATCTGCTACGTTCTTGCCAACAGCTGCGATGATACCTGCACACTCAACACCAATATATGGCTGATTGAGCTGACCCATGGACACTACGACGTCCTTGAAGTTCATACCGGTAGCCTTGACTTCGATTTCGACTTCGTTGTCACCAAGTGGCTTGGGTTCGTCGTCAACAAAGTAGAATGAGTCCAAAGAGCCAAGTGTCGCAATGACCATCTTGAGGCAACGATCAGGTTGCGCAAATGGCTGCTGATATACGACCGAGTCTTGGGACTCATTGTGGAGTCGTACGTTCAATTCTTCGTCGTCGACCACCTTAGGCACCAATAAGTTGTCCCCCTTGAGGATGAACTCTTTATCGTCCTTGAATGCGGAGGTCGAGCCGGCACCAGTCTTGGAAAGAATTGTGAAGACGTTCTCAATGGTACTCTTTTCAGTAGCTTCCTGCAGACCAAGAGTGATTATGTTCGCAGAAGTCTCCGAGCGGATAGCACGAGTAAATCCAACGACCATGCTTCCTTCAACGTCAAGGTCGGTAGGGCCTTCCTTGTAAACCCAAAGAACATTACGGGCCGAGAGCAACAATTGGCGCAAACACTCGAACACCATAGAATCAATGCTGCTCAGGATGTTCTTGCCGGTTGTGACAAAGATGATGCGCTTGTCACTGGGCGCGGCCTTCGAGAGCGTGAGTAGCTCAGCTTGAGCACCAGATGTCTTCCAAATGTTGTCAGCTATTTCAGCTGCCAAGGTCTTCTCGTTCGTCTCATTGTATACAACGCAAACAGTTTCATCCCTTGCAAAAGGTGTGCTGACAAGAGAGTCGGTTTTGATCGGCGTGTCTGAGACGTCAGAAGTAGACTTGTCCAACTCGGCTTCTTCAGACACTGTCTGCCAGTCGATCTTATAACAAAGCTCGCGAGCTTGTGATCCGGAGCTGCCACTGGACTCACGAAGCGGAGTCATCGTCAGACCATCAAACTGTACAAGTGGCTCATTGGCATTTGAAGAATCCACGACGAAGAAATTGAACTTCGTGGGCTCTGGCGACTCCTTGTTTGGAGTGCCCGAGCCAAACACCTCGAGATGACTGTCGAGCACCGAAGAAAAGTTACGCGACATGCTGAAGCTCTTTACAAAGGTGGGCATGTAGAGCGTATCGAGTCCTTGGCGGCCAGCACCAAATATGGGCCAAACAATCTGGATGATCTGGTCAAGAAGAGCCGGATGCACAATGAGCTCAGTCTCATAGCCTTTAGGCATCAAAGACTTGGTATCCGGTACGATCAGCTGAGCATGAGCGGTGGAATTACTTGCTTTACAAGGCTTCAACCCAGTGAACACAGGTCCGTATCCAGCGCCGATGGCCGTGAGAGTCTCATACATAGCCTCGACATCGACTGTATCAGTGGATGCCTTGACAATGCTTGACTTGCGAGCGTCGAACGCCTTCGAAGTACTCTGAGCCTTGTGTCCGTCAACAGCGTTAGTCGCTGGAGAATTTCGAACACCGACAAGACCGTGGCAGTGCTGGAGCCAACCACGTTTTGCGGTCCAAGAGCAGATCTTGAAATCGTCCCAAATGTCGGATGCTGCACCGCGAAGGCCTTCACTGTAAGGCTTGAGTGTAATAGTCATCTCGACATCAGTCTCTTCATTAAGAACCAATGCGCTGCTGACGACGAACTCGCGGATGTCGAAGCGATCGAATTGAACGCCGCGAGAATTTGCACGTCTAGCTGCTGCTTCGAGGGCCATGCCCATGTAGCCTGCCATTGGGTACCTGAAGGTAAAGTTAGCAGAGTTCGGTGGGTAAAACGCGCTACGGTACTAAATCAACAAGCCAGCATGCACAATCGAGCTCCACGTCGATGGAATAGCGTCCAGGACGCCGTTCCATTGATGTGGCTTCGATATACATTCGGTACTTGTATTTGTACCTACACCTTACGTACACAGGCATGGATTGCATTTTGTGACCACGGAGGAATGGCAAGTCGTCCAGTCGAAGGATATTTCTCCAGGTAGGCTCGAGGTCATTTGACCAATCAGCGAGTGACCCTAGAATGTCGTTGCGCCCACCCTCTTTGAAACAATGTTTCTGAGAAAGACGAGATTCGTGCCAGTATCTGGTCTCGTGGTTGAATGGATACCTCGGAAGGTCAGTGACAAGTTTCTGGTTGACACTTTTGGTACGAGGGAAATTGATCTCGCCAAATGTCAGAGGTAGGCCCTTCATATAGAGGGCTCCTGCCATGCGAAGAGCACATTCGCTGGCATTCTGGTTTCTGGCAAGCACAGAGACATACTGCAACTTGCCCTTGGCGGCATCGATAGTAGCCAGGGTATCTCTGATAGGACCTTGCAAAGCTGAGTGAGGTCCAAGTTCGACCAGATGGTCGATGACCTTCGATCCAGTCTCCTTTGCCATTGCACTGAGAGCATCAGAGAATCTGACGGGTGAAGTCAGATTCTGGACCCAGTACTCTGGGGTAAGCTCAGAAGCCTCCGCGACACGACCAAGCAGGGATGAGTAGAAAGTTGCTGTGGCCGTGGTAGCAGGCTGAGTGTTCTTGATCAGGTCGAGATACTCAGCTGCAACGGGTTCGAGATGGACAGAGTGATATGCAACACCGACCTTCAGCTGTCTGTTGAAGATGCTCTTCTCTGTCAAGATTGGCTGGAGTTCTTCAACAGCCTCGACGTCGCCAGACAAAGTCACCGAAGAAGGGCTGTTAATACAAGCCACGGTGACATAGCCTTTGGTGACAGCATCGAGCAGGGGACGAACGTTCTCGACACTGGTTCCAACAGCCATCATGGTACCTTGTGGTTTGCCTGCGGCTTTCTCCTTGAGACTAAGCATGCATTGTCCTCTGTAGTAAGCGATTTTCATTGCATCTTCCAGACCAATGATGCCAGCAGCGAAGGCACAGCCAATCTCGCCCGACGAGTGGCCGACCACAGCAGCAGGGTGAATACCCCAAGAGCTCAGAAGCAAGGTCAGAGCAATTTGGAGCGCGGTACAAGCAGGCTGACTGATGTGAGCAGCGTTGATGAGAGAAGTGTCTGCGGGTTTCAGCATCTCCTCTTTCAAAGAGAAGTTGGCTCCAAGGGCCTTCAGTGTTTCGTCTGCAGCATTTAGCGCAGTAGCAAAGATTGGGTAATCGCGAGCAAGCTCGGCACCCATGGCCGCCCACTGGGCTCCTTGACCAGTAAATACGAAGCCTAGAGTGGTTTCATTGCGAGCTCTGAAAGTAGGAACCTTTGCAGTTGCAAGACTGTGGCCCAGTTCATCAGACGAAACAGCCGCGATCGCAAGTCTGCAGGGTAAGTGGGAACGTCTCTCGCCAAGAGTATAGGCTACGTTGCCTGCCAGTAGCTTCTCGAACACTTCTGGCCGTTGCTCAAGGAAAACACCCAGATCAGTGATCTTCTTCTGCAGGGTTTGAGAGTCATGGGCAGACAGAACAAACAGCTTGCATTGGGGATCGTTGGGTGCTTCATCGAGGGAGTTGATTGTGATCATGGTGGTTTTGAGTCCTTTGGGAGCAGCGCCCAATACGACATGAGCGTTTGCACCACCGAAGCCGTAATTGGAGACCGAAACGTACTTCTTGCCTCGTGGCCAAGGCCTGGTCGATGTCGGAACCTGACAGTCGTTAGAATCATAGTGATCGAATAAATCGTAATGCATCCAGGATATACCTTCATATTGTACTGGTCGAGCGGAATGTTCGGGTTCGCTGTCTCGTAGTTTGCGTTAGGCAATATCATTCCCTTCTCCAGCATCATTGCAGCTTTGATGACAGAGACTATGCCACTGGCGCCTTCGAGATGGCCAACATTGCTCTTCACCGAGCCGATGAAGAGTGGGTTCTTCGGCCCACGGCCAGTACCGAGTGCTTCATAGATGCCAGCAACCTCAATCGGATCACCGACTTTTGTACCAGTCCCGTGGCACTCACTGAAACCACATTCAGCTGGGTCAAGGTTTGCCTTGGCATATACCTGCTTGATCAGGTCTGATTGAGCACGACCGTTTGGCACGGTGATACCATTGGTCTTGCCGTCTTGATTGACGCCAGAGTTGTGGATGACGGCTCGGATAACATCGCCATCACGAATCGCAGCATTGAGTGGCTTCAGGATCATTGAGCCCGCACCTTCGCCACGTGCAAATCCTGAGATTGCTCGGTGATCGAAAGCGAAAGTCTTACCGGCATCATTGAGCAGCCTGTGAAGTGTTAGGCTAGTGCAGAACTTTGAAGCTAAGAACTTACTGTGTATTTGACATAGTCACGAAGAAGTCTGGTGTCAAGTTGAGATGAGCCGCAGCAACTACTGCAGATGAAGACTCTCCACTGCGGAGACTCTGCATGGCGCTGTGTAATGCCACAAGAGAAGAGGAGCATGCTGTATCGACGGTCATACTCGGCCCCCGAAGGTCAAAGTAGTATGAAAGACGATTGGACTGCATTGCTGGTGCACAGCCAGTGGCTTGGTATGTGGGTGCAGTGTCGATGTCTCTGGTATTGTTGACCTCATAGTCTGCGAAGGAACCACCAACAAAGACACCGATGTCCTTGCCTGCGATACCTTCCTTGCTCATACCAGAGCTTTCGAAGGCTTCAAACGTGCATTCGAGCAAAAGTCGTTGCTGAGGGTCGAGTGCAGTGGCCTCTTGAACAGTCATGTTGAAGAAGGGGGCATCAAAGCGAGCAGGGTCTTCTTGGAGGAAGTAACCACCCTCTGTGTTGATGCAACCATGCTTGCCGGGTGCAGGATGATAGTACGCATCCTTTACGTAACGTGTAGAGGGGGTAGGTCCCCAGCCAGTGCGGCCTCGAGAGCACAACTCCCAAAGATCCTCAGGCGATGAGACGTCGCCGGGGAGTCGGCAGGCATAGCCTACGATAGCGATAGGTGTGGGTGTAGATGATGCCATGTTTGGGTTGACAGTATTGATAAGATTCCGAGAAACGATCAAGTATTAGTCGGCAAGATGGAGTAAAAAGAAAAGCTGAGATATGATGAGGAACTCTACCAGCATGGTGGGAACGTCGACGCTTTATCATAATCATGAGAAATTCTATGTCCTTGATGGCTTTGCAGAAGGAGGTCCGATCTTCGGTGAGCGGTTTCTTCACCTTGAAGCGTTGAGCAGACACCAAAGAGAGAGTCGAGAGAATATCTGGTGCCACAATACGGCCGTTCATGTTGAGACTCGTCACTGTGATTGATCCACAAGGGTCATTCCTGCTATCGATCAACTGCCATTAGAGACTGACTCGAGGAAGTGTTGTCTGTCACATTGTCTGATATTGCACAATCCTTCTGCCGGAAGCGGACAAGAGGCTCGACTAATCTTCGACGAATAGGGTCCATTCTGGCGTCCATGCTGGATCCTCAACGCTGATACGGAGCTATCTCGTAAGTGTGGGCTCAGAGCTTGTGGCTACCGGTATACAATGTCTGCACTGCCATGCCCGGTTGTCTCGGCCGAGTAGTGATTTCCCTGAGAACTGCTCAAGACATGTCAACATCAAGGTCCAATTCGAAAAGCCATGGCAACATGTGTCGCAACAGCGGCATTAGGCTGGAAGGGTCTATAAGCTTTCGCTTTATAGTGCCATACACCAGCATGCATTGCCGTTCTGCTGATCACCTGTAAAGGGTCGCCGATCATGTTCAACAAGGGAAGCGAAAGCTTTGACATGTGGCATGAAGTCCAGGGACAAGAACGTTCAGAGGGCGGAGGAGGAAGGTTTAAACCGGACCAATAGCGAGTCTTGATGGAACAGATCGCTTTGGGGACAGTGCGTCTTGACGTGTCGGATCTATCCACATCTCCCACCAATCGGCAATATATGCCGTGTTATTGACTCACTTTATACTGTTATCGCCGCCTACAAGGACGAGGATATACGTGCGTAAACGAATAGATTCAATAGACACATGCATGATTCGAGCAAGACAACGCTATCTAGACAGACACGAACAAAGTCGATCTTATCAACCTTTCTCAACAACCATTAGCTAGTCGTTCCTGCCTACCTAGGGTTCTTGCTAATCAACCATGTGTCTCATCCTTTTGCTGTGGGCACGACCAACGGCCGGAAGGCATGCATTCGACCATTTCTGGAAGAACAGACACGCACGCCTTTGATACTGCGAGTCAGTCAATGTATTTCATGCTCCCTCGACTACGTTCCTTTCAGACTCTGCATTTTCTGTCATCACAACACAAAGACCAGCAAAGATGAAATTTCTGTGTTTGCATGGAGCCTATGGCAACATTCCCGTGAGAAGCGCACCATTAAAAGTACCTGGACGTGGTGTTTAACATATACACAGGCAGCTCGTGTCCAACTGGGACCCTTGGTAGAACTGCTTGAGTCTGCTGGCTCGGCCTCGTTCGAGTTCATCCAAGGCCGAGTGCCAGTCACACCACCTCCTGGTAAGGGCGACAAAGTTTGACAATATGATTTGAGCTGACAAAGCTGTAGGTTTCGAGTCGTACTTTGGTCCAGGACCACATTATCGTTTCTTCAAGGACAAAGGAGAAGCCGAAGCATCAGCAGTTGAAGGAATCAGAGTATTCCCCGAAGCCGACACCCCCGAAGATGCTCTCCGTGCACTCATGCCCAGAGACGAGACGAAGATTGGCTTTGCTGATGCGAGACAAGCTGCCTTGAAACAGCTTTATGAAGCACTCGATGCTGACCCTGAGATCAACGGAGTCATCGGATACAGCGAGGGCGCCTCTGCTGCGGCTACACTCATCTACGACGAGCAGGAGAGGATGAGATCTGAGGGTTATGTTCCAAGGATTAAAGCAGCTGTCTTTTTCATGGGATGGCCTGCACTCACTAACGAAAACGTCCCTGCCTTGTCGGACGAGGTCGAACACCTTCTTGAGGTCCAGTCTCTGCACATCATTGGTGCCAATGGTATGTTGACACGACACCGTGCTCCCTTACGACCACTTCTTAACATCTGCAGACCCATACAAGGACGGTGCGCTTGCCTTGTACAACCTCTTTGATGACAACATGGCTATGTTCTTCGATAGTGCGGGCGGCCACACTATTCCTCGTCATGGTAAATTGTTGCAAGAGCTAGCTCAAGCAGTGAAAGACTTGATCGCCGAGATACCGGGAGACAATTCTGCTGAGCTTCCTGGGCCAGTCATTGTAGCCAAACGTCTAGACTCCGCTGTCGACATTCCTACACTGAGTGCGCTGAAGCTGGCAGGCGTGTAGTGAAAGATAGTGGCAAAGCCTCCATAGAGCAATGTTTGCACAGTGGTTTATCCCATACATAATCTTCCCAGTCCTTAACAGAGTTCGTCTCCCACGAACCAGCTTCTTCAGCTTTGCGTAATCTAAAATCGTCAGAGCCTTCAAAGTTCAAGTCCCATCTCCAGTCGTCGTCCATGGAAACCTCAGAAAGGATCGTCTTCAGCTCTATTTGAACGCTCTGGGCATCTTTGGCCAAGCAAGAACGGAGATTGTTTTTTGTTTGTAATCATCAGGAATCCTGTTGTGCCAAAAGCAGACATCTTCGAATTCGGGTGTGATGTTCTTGATGATCTGGGTCAAGATTTCTGGTGGTGAACTGAGGAGTGTCGGAGGCATGGCTACTGAAAAGTGTCCGGACAAAGACCAGAAGAGCTCGGTAACGATATCAGCAATATGGAGTTGTCGAGTTAGACAAGAGTGACAGAACTTTTGGCAATTCAAACACGCGAGGCTCTCAGAAGCGCGCGTCTGCCTTGACCACAAGATAAACTAGTCCTAAATTAGTAAGCTTAACTCCGGATCATCCTGGCCTTGTTGTGCGATGCCTTGGACTACTCCAGATCGAAATCCAATGTATGCGCTGGGTAGGCGCTATATTTTGAGGCTTCCAAGATGGTCCGTAGAGGAGTCATTGGGTTTACATCCCAATCACAACATATGCTGAAGCCGGCGTCTTCCCAATTTTCTCCATTGGACAGGACTGGGTCGTGAGATTCACTGTATCCGTAACCTTTGATACGAGGGTTCTCGTCAGGACTTCTTCGGAAGCATATATCGTCGTAGAGACCGAATGTCACGTTTAGTGACCTAGCTTTCAGGTTTCCCAAGGCTTGCGTCAGAAGTTCAACATCTCGGCCCTTGTGGAGAAACTCGATTGCCTTGAATGTCTAGCATGCATCTCCTGCATCATGTCCGAGAGCTGTTTGATGTTCCCCATGGAACCTTCAAACCAATCTCTCGGGTTTCCGAAGATTCCTTCGGCCAAATGGTCGTAGTTCAACGGCAGAAAATGGTTGCTCAGGCTGACAATCTTGAGGTATGGTGCCAGGATGGCACGCGATGTCAGAGCAATCAGACCCTGCAGACTATACTCGGACAACACGAATCTGCATCTTGAGAGGCATACTCTACCAAACTCAGGCGTTGCAATAGCGTGTAATCTTTGGCGCGTCAAGCGCAGATTCGGCGGATCCTTTGGATTGAGATATGCGACATGTGGTAAATGCTCCGGTGTCACATTTTTTATGATAATCGCATGTACTTCCGGAGTGTTTGAGGGGGCCCTCATTGCGGTGTCTGCTGGCGAGATATATGTATGACTCTCTCAATAATCCATGCCACCACCACTCTTCCTCTTGTCTCCCCTTCTTTGCTTCTTGTCCGGGCAATCTTTCTGCAAGTGTCCCTTTTGGCCACAAACATGACAAGTCATGTTGGCCACGTTTCCTTGTTTGCTCCTGATAGCAGCGTTTGAGATTCCACCGACCTTGTTTAGATTGATGTCCCTGCTTCTTCGTCGCTCGGCCATCTGTTTTGTCTTTGCCTCTTCCACTTTCCGTTGGGCTTTGCGTTCGGCGCGTAGTTTTGCGGCTGCTTCTTTGTTCTCTGCTTTCAAGAGAAGTTCCGCTTCGTCTAGGTCTTCGTCGTCTTCGGAGTTCGAATCCGAGGAAGCGTCCGAGTCGTGTTCGGACTCTGACGATGAGAGATCTGGGTTGTGTTGACGCTGTGACAGTCAGTGTCTGTCACGCATCTTAAGGACGACAAGTTCTTACCTCAACGGCCTTGTTGAACTTTCCAAAACTCCTTCGTCCTGCCATACCAGCACTCTGTTCTTCCTCCTCTTCGTCATCGCTTTCGGGTATCGGGGTACCCGAGTCAATGGCGCCATAACCAGCTTCCATGATGCGCAATCCTGATCCAGCAGTCTTGGGCTTGTCGTCACTGACACTCAAGACCCATTTTGTTTCTCCAGCCTCGGCGGCGGCACGTTCGATAAAGGCGTTCTTCTTTGCTTCTTCGGCGGCGGCAGCTTCTTGGAAAGCGAGGGCGTCGGGAGTGACCGCTGCTTCGGTCTTTTGACGTTTGGACGGGCGTGTGCCGTCGGGGGTCGTGGGGGTTGTGGGTGTCGAAGCTGATGCGCGTTGCATGAACTGGTGTCTGTGTTAGTCTTGCGGGTGTGAACCAGGGCGTTGGGAGACGGACCTTCATGTTCAGCAGTCGCGACGACATGTTTTTGCCTGCCATGTTGGAATTAGTGAAGTTGGTTTGTGATGTCGCAAAGAGCAATTCGCCCAAAGATTTCTTGAATCTCGAAAAGGAAGCTGTGACGCGGTCGGACACGCGGCGAGAAAGACGGGAGGCTCGGCCCGCTCTGCTACGGAATCTTTTCCGCGTGCTGTCCTTCGGTTCATGCTTGATTGATCTGAGTCCTGTACAAGGTAGTCCATATGATCAGACGGGATTCTCTGAACATTACAAGATGTCCTGACAAGAATCCGGGAGCCTATGATCAGAGCATGTAGCGTACCAAGTGGTCGGACGTACAAGTGCTTTGGATTATTTGACATGTTGGCATGGTTCTTTGCAGGTAGCTTGAGAGGTGAACAGTCGATGTGACAGGAGGTAAAACAAAAACAAAAAGGCTGAGAAGAACGAGCACATGACCAAACAACGCCAACTCCTCTCCATGCTGTGATGCAAAACCCAGGCATGTATGATGTGTGTATCTCCCGACCCTGGTTCCTATTCCAAGCTCGTGTAGGCATCCAGCTCTTGGCCGTTGCGTCTTCTCTTCTCGATAGGGTCTGTTCGCATCTCGACACCGGGCCCGACTCGTCTGTGGCTGGGAAAGACCTGTCCTGTGTTTAGTAGCCGCTTCAGGCTTGAGTCTAACAGCATGACGCACCTTTGTGTTGGACCAGCCAAAGCGGAAGGCCAGTTCGTTTGCAAACAGCTCACCAAAGCCCAGCATCAGGCCGTTGACAAAAGGTAGAAGCAGGTTGATGGCGGCGCCCCGCACCAACCCCCAGAAGGTGGGTGGAGAGTAGAGGATCAAGGGCGATGCTGAGTCTGAGGATGGTGATGAGGACGACGACATGTCGGGCTGGTCATATGGCTCGCTGTCTGACTGCATTATCATCGAGTCGTAAATGTCGCGCTGGTCGGCTACTGCCATGCTTGTGACTGGTCTTGGTCTTGTGGATGCGGTTCGAGGAAGGTCGCCGTGTCGCGTAGGCTTGTTGATGGCGTAGTGACTTGCGTAAATGGCTCCTGTAAGTGTCGAAGATGCGTATGTGTATAATAGCCCGGGCTAGGTGGTCAAGATGGTCGACCAGGCCTCGTCGTCGTGTCTGTCGCAAGCGCAACCAACTCTCATCCGGCCCTCATGACGGCTGTTGCCCGCATTCCGAAGATGTCCCGCATCTTCTTGGCAGTATCATGACGCCTTGCTCTCTGCTTCCGACTCGGACATTTCCAATACGTGACTGCCAACGTGTCGCTGCATGTAAGTTCGCTCGTTGAATCACATTCCATCTTACTCAAACTATAAGGTCGTCAATCACGTCTTGCAATGCGCCATCAACCAAGAATTCGCCCCTGATGAACGATGGAGGAGTAGTTCGTTCGAGCATCTGGCGTATGAGCACACCGACATCGCCAATATCACAAAGGAACAATCTCACGCCCATCTCCTTGCATGGGAAGACAATGAGCGGGACAGGCTAGCTCTACGCTTCCATGAATTGGCCGATACTAGCATCGGCTCTGGAGAGGCAAGCAAGGCTAGAGAACGTCTTGACGATTGGATTGGAGGCGAAGAACTGAACCAGACTACCAAGTGGTTCGAGTTTCGTTTGGACGCTTCTTGTGCCATGGGGCACATATGGCTTATTGATGATTATGGTGCTGTCGAAGTTATGACCAACTCCGTTTTCAAGAGCGACATGTTTGACCTGCATGGAGTCGGAAGACTTATGGTTCGTTGATGAAATCCGCCCGTATGCTTCGGCTTGGTTACATTGTGTTCATGGAATTCTCATAAGGCTTGCTATATACATATCTTTTTCGTAACCATAAAAGGCGCAAGACAGGAAGAGAGTGGAAGATGCGTTTCTCAGAGTCCGTCCTATAAACCTGTATACATTCGTTTATGGTTCGTACTCTTCCTTCACAGATCCAGACAAAGGATTTTGGGCAAGATACCACCTTGAATTTGCACGACCGTGTTGACCTTTGTCGAGTTTGCCAATGCCCTGTTGATAACAAAAGTACCAGAAGTGCCGGCCGGTGCATTGACGACTGCATTGATCTTGCCGTTCGCCACACTCCACTGTACCTTCAGCACACCATATGGTGTTGTCACCTGCGCAATAGCAGACTTGAGATCAAAGCCTGTGTATCCCGGCGCAATGACCCACGTCTTGTATCCGAAGGTCACGGGCCTGATACCAGCAACGTATTCAGTCATGATGTAGGTAGGTGCACCTCCCCAAGGGTGTGAAAGACTGGTGTAGCGAGAAAGCGCCGGTTGCAGATTCGTGTTTACGTATTCCCAGGATGCACCACTGTGCGTGGAGTCGTTCTTGATCATGGCAGCCCAGAGGTTGTCGAAGAGGTATTTTGTTTCAGCTGCGCGATTTGATTGGAAGAGGGCGGGAAGAAGAAATCCGTTCGTGTTGGGCGAGATGTCGACGATACCGTTCGATGAGACGTCGGTTGTGTCTTTGTAGCCAGGAGAGAGCTTCAAGGCAGTCAAAGCGTTCATGCAGGAAGTCGCTTGGGACGCTGATGCAATACCAGAAGTAACGACGAAAGCAAGCCCTTGGACGGAGAGCTTGGTCATGTTCTGAGGATTGTCGCTGAAATGGCCGAGACTAGGCTGCCAGAACTTGGCCAGGATGGTCAAAGTCAAGTTTCTGGCGACTGCAGTCCAAGCTTGGGCTGAACTACTGTCTCCAACGGCAGTAGCAACACCGGCTAGTTCCTTGAAGGCTTGTACGGAAGCAGAGTTGATCGCCAAACCGGCGCCATCTCCAAAGAAGGCGAAGCCCACGGTCACGATACCCGTAGGCTTGTCAATCTTGCCAATGAGATAATTCGGGCAGAATAGAGTCATCGGTCATGGTATTGGTGTAGATGGTAGTGCCGTTGCTCGCCAACACTTTGACATTCTTGACATAGCCAGCTTGATCTTGCCAACCGCCAAAACCAAAAGAACCTGTTGTTGTCGCTGGGGTAGCTCCGGTATAGTAGTTGTCTAGAGTGACATTGAATACCTTGGCCCCGTTGACTGAGACAGCAAGGTAGTTTCCGTCATACATTCTTGCAGACACAGAGTACCACTGTCCTTCTTTGACCTGGAACGGAACCTTGAAGTTGTCGAGGTAGTATGAAGTAAGCGTAGTCTGGTTGACCAAATTGAAGCCATAGCCCAGAGCGATTGAGTTGGGTGGCAATAGAGTCTTGTTAACGTTGGCGTAAGTAGTGGATTCGGGGTAGTTGCCGACTAAATTGAGCTGAATACCACCAAATCTGGTGCTAACCGGGTAAGCCATCGACCATCCAAGTCCACCACGCTGGATCTTGGCGGAGAAGGTGAGGTTGTAGTTTGTGAAATCTTCCGCCTTCGTAGTAAGACCAGTGCGAGTTCCTCTGATGAGTACGCCGTTGTCAAGGGAGGTTGCCCATATGGCTTTGTACGCACCCGCTGCAAAACAAGAAGCACCAGCGGCTCTAGCTCCAAGTTTCCAGATATCGTTATACAGAGAATTCGATGAGGTGAACTGTCCAGGCAGTCTGTTGTAGTCAAGCTTGTCGACGGTTGCTTCGAAACCGACTTTGGAGATGGTTACAGAGCCGGTCGTAAGCAAGCGTATCGTGTGCCAGCGCTGACCACCATGAGCAAGGTAGGATTCCAGTTGACATGCCGAAGTGACCTCGAAAGTTTCTACCCTGTAGCTGTTGGTAAGACCTTGACCAAAGGAAAATGGCCCGTCAGAGAAAGGCAGGTCTATGTCTCCCAGATCCTCAGTGTACCTGCAGAAGGTCGACCGAGAACTAAACAAGAATGTGGCAGCACAAACCTAGATTCGAGCTGAACCTTTCCATTGAAGCTGGAAACTCGGAAGAAGGGGTATCCAGCAACCTCATATCCATAGCCCAAAGTCGCCACGGGAGTGTTCTTGTCGAGAGTGAAAGTTGTGAAAGGATGTGTGTTTTCATTGGTGACATTGCCCAAAGCAAAAGCAGAAGGGTAGAACTCATTGAGGCTGCTTTGTATCAGTAAATGTTTGGCAAATGGTATATACTAATGCAGGTGGTAAATACTTAGACAGTGGAATAGCCAGAGCCTGCCATGACAGGCCTAAGAGTAGACAGATTGTCCTTTGCATTCTCGACAAGCACCTGGTAGTTGTTGTTGGTCCTCTCAGGCATTATTCTTCATCTTTATACGTTTGCCATCGGGACACCAGATTTACTGTTAATGACCCTCGGTCGGTGATGCCCCGAATATGAGCATGGCACCACCCACCATGGCCGGGCGTCGTTCCCCCACACCTGTGGGCGAGCCGCTTCTGGGGAAGAAGATCTCGGCAAGCGGTGACCTCTGCGATCACGAGCATGGCCTCTGGAGTACAGGATATCATCGATACCATGGCACATCCAGCCCTCAAGCGTAAATACTTCAGTCGGTGTTGCTGTATCGTATCTTCGGTGTGCAGCTTGTTTGTTGGCGTTCCGTGCAAAGGCGTTTCTGACAAGCAGACTTCCGGTTCAGCTGGCGACAGTCTCGTAGAGATTCCCTAAGCAAGAGTCGTCCTTTGCCTTGTAGAATGGAGGATCCAGTCATGTTGTTTGAAGACGCCCGGTCGGGTATCAAAACATGCATGGGTTCTTGTGGCGGAGACTCGCGCATTGGTAATGTTCACTGAGCTTCGGCTGTCTGTTGAGCATGATCAATCCATATCAAGATAGTTCAAGTGAGAGGCTGATTTGAACAAATTATGATCGACTCATCGTCGTTGATGAGGATGTTGATGCCTCAGGATGAGAAGCGTTGAGGCTGAAAAGATCGTTCTAGAAGGATCGTGGAGAGCTCCCCCCACATGACGCACTCGATATACAGAATATTTGACTAAGCACATACAACATTTTGTGCAACAAAGCAGTGAGCGATCGAAGACAACAGCACTCTGTCGATGAAGGTGAGAAATGCTGTCAAGACCACAGAAGCACCGAGAATATCGTGCAATGCATCGATGATCGCGCGTCTTGGCCGTCAGGCACAGAACAGCTGAGTGACCTCATGATGCAAAGACATCGTCATCTGCAGAAAGGTACAGCACCAGAGCTCCACCTTGAGCTCTTCATTTTATATTTTCCTCATTGCAAACGCTTGAAGCTCTTTTTCTTCTCCTCCGTTAGATTCTGTCCATTGACTCTTCAAACACATTTTCCTACCTCCAAACCACCATCAACACTCACATATCAAAATGCCCCGCTCCATGGCCCCTCCCCCATCCGGCGAGTTTCTCGTTCGTCTGGCAGCTCCCTTCAACGGCACCGCCACCAAAACCATCGACATCACTGGCGAGCCCAACCGTTCTGCCAACATCAAGCAGACTCACCACCACGGAAACACCATTGAGGAGAAGGTCGGCACCATGGCCTCGTGAGTTCTTTCGGCTATACCAACACGCGTATGAGCACGCGACTAATGCTTCTGCTTCTGCTTCAGCGACGACGTCCAAGAATTGATGCGCCTCATCTCTCAGCTCCGTGGTTTCCCCTCGCACGAGACCAAGGACGTCTACGGCCTCGACCAGGTCCTTGAACTCCACACCCTTGAGATCAACTGGTGCAACCAGGAGAGCGACCCTGCTGCCAACGAGCTCGCAGATATTTCTTCCGAGACCAAGCAGACCTTCAAGGACGTCGTTGACAGCATCTCTGCTGCTGCTCGTCAGTTCGCCAAGGCTGACAACCCTCTCTAAACTTATAACGACTGATGGTCAACAAATGTCATGAAGAAAATGATAGCATGTCTATAATTCTATACTCAGACGATACGAAATGAAATGTATCGGGTCCTTGTTTACACAAAGCAACCACTGTCTTTTCAATTTATGCCACAGTCGTGTGATTATATCGAGTTGCTTGAAGTATGGTCACTAGTCGAGTTGACAAGATCGCTGAAGCCTGTATATGCGCTGCTCTGTATTATGTGGAAGATGTTCTCTTCGGTATTAGAGACTAACTCTACTCTTCTCCCACAAAGTCGAAGAGCAATCTGTACATTGTGAAGCAGAAGAGCGACCAAAGATAGTCGATAAGGTTTCAATTCTGAGTGGACACTGCCATATTCTTGATAGCACTGTGTGTTTCTGGAGCTATACGAGTTTCATACTTTAGCGCACTGGAGTGCCGTGATCTTGACAAAAGTTCGTGGTGCTTTGAGTCTGCTCCAGGCCAATAAAAAGTCAGCACTACGATAGCTCGAAGAAACGATATAAACCTCATCAAACTTGTATCCATGATGTAGCATTCCGAGAAATACATGATCTACTCCACATAGTGTCGTTTCAGCATCGGAGTCCTTATTGTTGTGCAGGAAACACAGCAGAACTATTCAGGTCAGGGTCGTACAAGCAACAGCGATTGGTAGCGGAGGAATTTACCCCACTTGCCCCTCCTTGTGTCGGATATCTGATAACGCCTCATGTTTTTCCGCCTGCTAGCGTCGGAAAAGCATGGCTGACATTGTCCGTCATGAGCTACATATATCTACCTTAGACCTCATCTTACATTGTGAGGCATAACTCTCCAAAGACCGAAAAAACAGCCGTCATGTCTACAGCTACTATCCGAACCAAGACGATGTTCGATCCAGCATCCTTTGGCAAATTGCGGCTTAAGAGCCATGACTCCCTACACACGATAGACGACTTGATCAGATCGCATGCTGCAGAACCTGAAGATTTCACATTGATCGGAGCTCCCGTAGATGGTCTTACAGACTTTGAAGAACATTCTGCTCGCGACGTCGATAGGTTCGCCGATGCGGCAGCAGCTCGACTGCAGGAAATGGGCCTGAAGCCTGCAGTAAGACTTGCACAACATCAGACCAGTTAGAATTGGCATTGACCTGAAACAGGACCCTAGCCTGGATGAATCTCCAATCGTTGGCATGTTATGTATTTCAGGACTCGACATGGTTGTTACTCTTCTCGGTTTATTGCGATTGGGCTACGGCGCTTTGCTGCTTTCAACCAGACTGGCAGCACCAGCATACGTCAGGCTGATGAGCATGGTCAACTGCTCCACATTGATCTCCACGGATACTTTCAAGTCTGTCCTTGATGATGTTCAGGCTGAGAAGCCTCTTACCTGCTTGTCTCTGCTGCAGCGTTCGGACTACATCGGCGTAAAAGCACCCGCTTTCCGACGCCAATACAACCCTGTCCAAGAGACAAAGAAGATTGCAGTAATTATCCATTCCTCTGGATCGACCGGTTTTCCAAAGCCAATCTACCTCCGACATGCACAATGTCTTGCGACCTTCACACAGAACTTTGGCATGCGTGCTTTCCTCGCATCTCCTCTCTTCCACAGTCAAGGCTTTTACGAGATGTTCAGAACGATCTACTCCAAGAAGCCTCTCTACCTTTGCAACTATACAATCCCTCACACATGCCAAGGCTTGATGGCTCAATTGCAGTATTTGAAGCCCGAGATCTTCAACTGCGTGCCGTACCTGCTGAAGTTGCTGTGTGAAACCGCGGAAGGCATTCACGAGCTAGCCAAAGTCAGTCTAGTGATGTTCGCCGGTAGCGGGTGCCCAGAAGATGTGGGAGACCTATTGGTGAGTAAGGGAGTCAATCTGGTCCAGAACTACGGATGCACCGAGATTGGTCGCATCATGACTTCGTTCAGATCGGCAGAGGATCCCGAGTGGAACTACTGCAGACTGAACCCGCCAGTGTCTGAGCACGTTCTGATGGACGAGATTGCCCCTGGCGTCTTTGAGTGTGTCGCACTGGAGAGCTTGAAGACAAGAGTTGCAGTCAATTCAGACAACCCTCCGAACTCTTTCCGCTCAAGAGATCTGTTCGCACCTCACCCGACTCGGCGGAATCTCTGGAAGTATCTAAGTAGGCTTGATGATCGCCTGACACTGGTCAACGGCGAGAAGGTTCTGCCACTGCCAATCGAAGGTCGCATTCGTCAAGACCGCCTGGTTCAGGAAGCTGCGGTATTTGGCATTGGCAGAAGCGTACCTGGAGTCATTATTTTCCGATCTCATGACGCCAAGGACATGTCCGACAACGAGTTTTTCGAAGCTGTGTGGCCCGCTGTCGAGGACGCCAACACCAGAGCAGAGAGTTTCTCCAGGGTTCCCAAGGAGCTCGTCATTCTTGTTGCTGCAGACACAGAATACCCCAAGACCGACAAGGGCACTTTCATCCGAGCCAAGATCTATGATCGGTTCAAGGAGGAGATCGAAAACAAATACGGCGACTTTGAGAATGGCTGTCTGGGGAACTTGATCCTCGAAGTACCTGAGCTCGAGAGGTGGCTTCTCATGGAATTCAAGAAGGAGCTCGGAGTTTCGCTGGACATTGATGCAGACTTTTACCAAGCTGGAATCGACAGTCTGCAGTCGACTAGAATGTGGTCAAGCATCAAGAAACAAATTGATCTCGGAGGCAATCATGCATCACTAAGTCGGAATGTTCTTTATGAAACAGCGAACGTTCGCGGACTTGCCCAGCATCTTTATTCAACGAGAGTGGGCGAAAAGAAGGCGCAAGAGGATGAGATCACTGTGATGGGACAGCTTATCTCAAAATACTCCACCTTCAAGCAACACGAGTCACGCGAAGCAATCGCCAACACCAAGGACGTTGTGCTTTTGACAGGAGCCACTGGCACTGTTGGCATACACATACTCGCCAAGCTGGTTAGACAGAGCAACGTGTCGGCAGTATGGGCAATGGTGCGAGCTTCGTCAGTCGCTCAAGCAAACGAGCGTATATCAGAAGCCCTAAACTCACGCGATTTGTGCCTCACCGAAACGGACAAAGCAAAGATCGTGCCCTTCCTCGGCGACTTAAGCAAGCCAGACCTTGGACTCAGCGAGGAGAACCTCCAGAGGTTACAGTCGCAGCTCACCCATGTGATACACAGCGCATGGGCTGTCAATTTCAATCTCGGTGTGAAAAGTTTCGAAGATCAGCATATCAGGGGAGCGTACAACCTGATCCAGCTGTGTCTCTCTACCCGCACACCCAACCCTGCGAAGTTTTTCTTTTGCTCCTCAGTGTCATCGGCTGCAGGCACACCTCTTGATCAAAAGATCAGCGAAGGCCCTGTGCCACAACTCGAATTTGCTCAAGGAACAGGCTATGGCAGATCGAAGTTGGTGACGGAGCGTATCGTCCATAACGCCATGGAGAGTACTGGTATGTATGCCAGGGTATTGCGTCTAGGCCAGATCGCTGGTGATAGCCAACACGGACAATGGAACACAACCGAGGCGATCGCTTTGATGATTCAAACGGCAACAACCATTAAGGCCCTCCCAACTCACAACGAAGAGCTTTCGTGGCTTCCGGTAGATCTCGCGGCATCGATTGTTGCAGAACTTTCGGGCATTACCCAAGCAATTTCTGATGATCGGTTGCAAGACGACGATCTCGTATACAACATTCAGAACCCGACAGTATATCACTGGACCCGCGACATACTGCCTGCTTTACACAAAGCAGGCCTGAAGTTTGATGAAGTGCCGCCGAAGGAGTGGGTGCAGAGGTTGCGTGCTGGTGACCAGAATCCAGAGACTAACCCACCAGTCAAACTGACCGACTTCTTCGCTGAGAGATATGGCAACGTCGGTGAAGACGCTCCGATGAAGAGTGCAGGTCGTTATGAAACTCTCCAGACGTGTGAGGATAGTGCTACAATGGCAGCGATACCAGATTTGATAGATTCAGGCATGGTGGCTAAATTTGTGATGGCTTGGGCGAAGGAGTGGGGCGTGGAATTGGCATGATAAGGCGGATGCGGTCTCGAATCAATGCAAGATTGTCTGACGTGACCTTTCAAGATGTCGGTGTGTGAATCTTGTTGTTGTTGTTCTCCAGGAAGAAAAGGTTTGTCTCTGCAGTCCGTCCGTTGAGAGGAAAGAACGTGTGGGGCCGCGCCTGCCAGAAGATTTCAGGGTCCAGCGCGATTCAAGACGAGGTGCATCCTGCCCGCTTCTGCGAATAACAGTTTAACAGGGACATGCCTGCTGATTGAGATGAACTCCTGCTTCGTAAGCAATTGATGCTGAAGATCGAGGCCTGCCTATCAGGGAGGAAACAAATTACCACAATTGTGAGACCTTGCGTTGCACTGGCCGCTTTCTTGCAAACACGTGCCAAATCTTCCGACACGATCAACAAAGTGAGAATGACATGCCAAACCCTTCACTGCACTCCAAGCGCTGCAGATTCACACACAGCCTCTCAATCAGAGACCCCGCCCACTGCAATGACCGAAACCAAAAAAACAAAAGTCCTGCTATATGGACTCGGCGCGTGAGTTGTCTTTCTCCCATTCTCGGCCGAGGGGTTGTGTCTGGACATGGAGAAGCTGATGGGTGCTTGACAAACCAACAGTATAGGAGGCTTCTATGCATTCATTCTCAGCCGCGATCCCAGCGTAGAGCTCAGTGTGATCGCCAGATCAAATTTAGAGGCCGTCAAGAAAAATGTAGGGCCATGATCGTTCATGCAGCTGGGTCAGGGTGACTGTTCTCTGACATGGCCATAGGGCATGACAATACACACATTGAATCATGGATCACATATCGTGCACTTCGATAGAGGTATGTCCATTTGTTGAGCTCCAAGGCTGGTGATCAAGAAGACTGAAACTGGTGTGCAGTATTGAGTTGCCCGCATAAGATCGCGATTAAATACGACTACATCGTCTGCGCTCACAAAGCGATAGGCCCCGGCTTGGATCCAAACGATTTTCGATCTGTAGCTAACATGGACACGACATTCGTAATTTTGCAAAACGGAGTTGGCAATGAAGAGCCTTTCCGACAGTCGTTTCCTTATTCAACAATCGTTAGCTGTGTGGTGAGTAAATTCCTGCTGTCTATAGTGAAAACTGCCTAGGATCAGTTGTTGATGGAAGGAACAGATATGGGTTGGCGCTACCCAAGATTCACCCGGTGTGATACGACATACGGCTTCTGAACACACCGATATCGGTCTGTATCCTAACCCAGAAGTCGACGTTGCCTTGGAGAAAGACAGGTTGGACGGGTTCGCAGCTATGTTGAGAGCGGGCGAGACATCATACACAATATCAGACGATATTCAGGTCAAGCGGTGGGAAAAGGTGGTTTGGAATGTGAGTAACATCGCGTACTCGAACCTAAAGTATGCCGCTGATATTCTAGATTGCATGGAATCCTCTCACCACCTTAACGCAACAAAACACACAACAATGGCTTTCGTCCTCAAGAGAGAGCGTGTCAATCACAAAACGCTTGATGCGAGAAGTGATCAGTGTGGCGAGAAGAGCCGGAGTCGCCTTGGACTACGGACTTGTAGACGTCTTGATGGAGAGGATACAAGACATGCCAGGAATAGAGAGTAGTATGCAGGTTGACGCGAGAGAAGGCAGGAGGTTAGAAGTGGATGTGATCCTCGGAACACCGATGAGGATGGCGAGAGAGTTTGGTATGGATGTGCCAACACTGGCGACGGTCTATGCATTGACTGTCGCAGTAGATTTGAGGATCAAGCAGGGACTGAGTGGTTCGGGTTGATTGACAGGATCGGAGAGAAACGCTAAAACTGTTGTGCATAGCCAATATCGTTCGGCCGTCCGTATCTCGTAAACTGTGCCTCCGCGCAATCGCCCGATGGGTGTAGAGAGAGGCACCCACCAGCGTCCTTCAGGGTCTGCATTACGAACCCAGAACAACTAGAGCTCAGCAACCATCTGCATGGCACTAACGCCTTTTTCGTATACTGCCAAAGCCTCCTCGACCGCTTTGATATACTGCTAACTATAGGTGCACAAAGGATGGACAGTCTCCAGCTGGTGTCCTGTGCCTTGGCTACTTGTATACCGTCACAGATATTCTTGTTGATAAGCTTGTACGGCGTACGAAGCCGGTTTGCCATCCATTTGCATGAACGATCAACAAGGGTAGCATCATAAAGGCTCTGCTTCGAATAGGTCAGCACGACTCAGCTCTGCATATTGACACCACTACACGGGGCCGGACTAATTAGTGTACGATGGGCTTCCGAGATTTCCAGAGTGTGTTCATAGCCTGGTGGCCTTCTCAACGTCGACAACCGGCTTTTTGTAGAGTATGGCGCTGTATCTGAGGTCGCGTGGTAGGAAGACCTAGTGTAGGCTCATACGTTGTCAGCCAGTCTCAGTTGACGTGGGCCTGATGCTGGAACGAGGATCATGAGGTGGAGTGGTACATCGATGCACCATTGAATCTGATCAAGCCACTTGAAATTATGGGCATATGAGAAGACGATGACTGAGGCAAGCACATTTCTTGCGGCTTTTCTGGAATCTCGAAGAGGGGATGTTTGAGAAGGAGCCAACGGCGTGCGTTGAAGGACTTGTTCGGCTTCCCCAGGACACTCCTTGACCTCATCCCTTGGCGACGTTTAGTTCTTCTTCCACCGTCCGCTTCCCATCCGCTTTATATGCAAAGACTCCAACGCAGTTTGCGAAGTAGGAGGGAAGACCTATGCACTATTGCGATGTGGTAAGAAAGTAAGCGTTGTAGCAGAAGTTCAAGCCTCTGTCAAGCTGATCGCTTGGATGTCCGGTCAACGATCGCTCCAAGCCGACTGTTGAAGTGTCAACTGCCACTACCGCCTGTCTGATCCTTCGCGCTCAGCTCCTCCATACCTAAACGGTAACTATCGAGTGCCCCCTAACAGCTGACAGGAGATGCTCGGAAAGGTGGACCAGCGAAGATACGACCGTTCCGGCACTGGAAGCAAGCTCAAATATAAGCATACTTGTCTGCACCTCAGCTTTCCAACGCAGATCTGTCTTACGCGGGAGAAGCAATCATGTATTCTAGAAAGATGACATATCTCTGGACTCTTCTCGCCATTGGAGTCACCATCGCCTCGGGACTGCCCACTCGTCAACTCGACAACGACGACCTTGACTGTGGGTCATGGGATGATGAGGCCGACCTGGACCAAAGCACTTCCATGATATCAGCCACAGCGACACATACACCAACGCCTTTGATCGCCCAAGCATCTTTTACATCAAATCCATCTGCTGCGACATTTGTCACTTCAGTGCGTATAGCACAGGCATCATCAACCGGCAACCCTTCTTCGACCAACCCTTTCTTCGCACCTCCTACCAACTCTTTTGTTCCCGTCACACCGCCAAGCTATGCCTTCCTCCTCCAAAGCAGTAGCAGTGGCAGCTCGAACGGTTTCTACGTTGCAGTCAGTGCTGGCACTGGCGGCTTGGCCACCTTCACGACAAACGAGGATTTAGCGACAAAGTTCACGATCGATTCTTCTGGAGACCTTGTCGAACAAAGCCCCTCTCAAGGCTATGTTGGCACTTTGGACCCAGAAATGAATGCGCAGAAGCTGGGATTCAAGGTGTACGATGGAAGCAACAGCTACGGACGTCTCAACTGCCAGAGACAGAGTGGGGGTCTTAGCTGCAATGTGGGCGGAGTGGGGTACTCTGCTGCCACGTGTGGGAATGATGGAGCGCTCTACTTTACGAAGACGGCTGCGGCTGGGTGTACGGCGATCAATCTTGTACCAGTCTTTCCTTGATGGAGACAATGATGAGACACGAACATATCACGATAACAATCAATCAAGTTCCTATACATCTTCTTCTAATGGCCCGTCCAAGATGTGGCTGAGTGTGGCGGTGCAAGTCATCAAGGTGTGACATCCCCACAAAAGCCGAAACAGGGAGGAGCGTCTGAATGAAGGCGTCAACGTTTAGACAAAATCAACGTTTGCTCTCTTTCTCATCTCTGCCACACGCTGTCGACGTGGGGAATTCATCATGATCTCGCCAATCGTCAGTGCCACTGTCCAGGCGACCGTCATTGCTGCAGTCTCCAATGTCATTGCACAGCTCCTCGAACAGCGCAACAAACAGGCATGTCTTTGATTCTCTCGCACATTGAAGATACAACCGCTGACATGCCACCCTGCTGCAGACACCCTCGGACTTCTCAGCACCGGACTTCTTGCGCTTCATCATCTTCACCCTACTCACCGCACCACCCAACTACCTCTGGCAACATGCTCTCGAACGCGCCTTTCCAGGCCGCAAACCCCTGGATCCCAAGAAAGCAATACTGCCCCACTACGAGGTCCGCGAGCATGACGGTCTGCTAGGGGAAGACGGCATACAGCAAGAGGAAGAACCAGAGACGAGATTGGACTGGAAAAACACAATGATCAAGTGGTTCGTAGACTGCATGACGCTGGGAGCATTGCTCAACGTAGGTGCCTTCATCATCCTCATGGGCATCATGAAAGGAAGATCAATGCATGACATTGCATCTGCGTTGCGAACGGTATGTTTACTCGTCCCTTTCGCCTGCTGTGCATCAACTGCATGGCCGCCTTCACCATTCTGCTGGCATCTGACTACAACCACTTTGCTCTACAGGATCTATTCCCCATCATCTATACTAGCTACAAGATTTGGCCACTGGCCTCGGTCGTCAACTTTGCTCTGGTTCCAGTTGAGAGACGCATCGTCTTTCTAAGTTTGGTTGGCCTTGTCTGGGGCATCTTCCTCAGCTTGACGGCTGCGAAACAGTGATGGAATGGCAGAGATTGTGTGATCTCGTAGTTACACAAGCTACCGGCTCACGGCTAGCTTCAATCGAGGCGCGTATTATGCTTGGCATGCACGCCCACGTAGAGGGAACAACCACGTCACAGCGACGGCGCTTGCCAATTTCACTTGCCTCGTCTGGTACAAAAGGCCTGACAAGTTGTCTCGACATCTCGACAAGACCCAAACTTCATCTACCCATCATGGCAAATGATGCTGCTCATATCGTCGCGCTCCCAGCTGAAATCCTCGACATGATTGTCGCTAATTGTCAAGACGGCGACCTTTCGAATCTGCGCTTGTCCTGCAGAATCCTCAGCAGCTCGTCTACGCGACCCTTTGGCCGCCGTTGTCTAGCACATCTCCGCCTCACATTCAACGAGCTCAGTCTCCAGGGCCTTGTCGATATTACTGCTCACCCCGTTTTCGGTTCATCCGCCCGTAGCATCAGCTTTGGCACTTATCGTCTGACGAGTTTGAAGCATTTCAAGCTCTCTTCGGTCCCTGGCGATCATGCCTCGGATCTGATTGTGAAGAAGCGACTCGCAAAGAAGCAGCAGGCTTTCAATCGTTCGGGAGACCAGCTTGTCATGCTCACAACAGCTCTTCAAAACCTCAAGCTTCGAGGTGGTCCTAATATCGGAATGAGGATACATGATGATTCGATGAGAGGCAAAGAACGAAGACCGATCATAAGAGGTCATGGCTATCACAGGGCGTATGACAATTTCTTGCCCGAGAAGCATGAGGCCGAAAAGACTTTGCTCACGTTAATCAATGCTTCATCCTTGAGTGGATTCATGCCGGCTGCTTTGGACATCGACATGACAAGCGACTTTCAATCGTTGAGAAATGTATTGTGCAATACAAGTTTCAAAAACTTCATCACCACAAACGAGCATTCATTGGATCCCCAGATCGATATTTACATCAAATTCGACGATTCAAAAACTCGCTTCACATGCAAGTTTACGAGGGGGACGTGTCTTGAGTTGGAGCCCCTTGATACCTACTACGGGAACTTTTATCGTGCCTTGCAGCGCACAGCCATTGCGGATCTGAAGATACGAGACGCGACCTACTCGAGCAGTGTACCCCATCTTGTCGAGTGTCTTGCCAGTTGGGTGAAGACACTTCGATATCTAGACCTCTCTCGTACCGTTGTGTTTGAGCGTCAGATGACCGATTATGCTGCGAAACTCTTCGAATATTTGAGAGACCATCTTGAGCTCGAAGTGCTCAAGCTGCATGATATAAGGATATATCCTTATAACGGTAGTCATCGGTGGTTGTTCAATGAGCCGGTGAAGTGGCATGGGAAGGAAGAGATACGGGAGGGGCTCAATGAGTCAATAGAGGTATTGGTGAGCTGAACACCGACACCGTAGGTTAAAGGACGTCGAGTCGAGTCGAGTCACTACATAGAACTGTTGACTGTGCATGTTGTGTACGCGCTGCTTCGTCAACTTCATCATGTAACCCAGTCACAAATCATTACAGCCATTTCAAAGAAAATGGCACAACGAGTTCACACCAAGTTTGCTCATTTGCACCTGCCTCGCCTTACGTTCCCTGGGAAATATTGCACTTTCAAGTTTGAGAAGTAGCCGCGTAGACTCGTCAACAGTTAGTATTCCAGTCCAGTATTACTGCCTCGACTCTTTGAGTCCACCACTATCAGAGGCCTCGTTTCCTACAACAGCACGTCCTGATCACCTCTGTGTTTCACTCAATTTGTTCAGCTCGCGCATCGTCAACCAGACACGTCCTGCAACCACCGTTTACACTCATTTTCCGCGCCCACCTTCCACAGTCATCTCCTACAGTCACCCCCACAATCGCCAGTCAGCCTCTGGCACCTATTCCATCGCCTGGATCACGCTCGCTGCTACCCACATTGTCACAACTGTACTGTTAGCTCGAAAAGTGCCTACAGCTCAACGTATCCAGTTCATCGAAATTGATATGGATCGTCTCGTCGGTCTTACTGCCCACCCTATATTCGGTCAAGTTCTAGAGAGTCTTAGCTTCGATACCTCAAGACTTGTGGAGTTTGACGCCGAGAAGCTCGAGAAGATCAGAGATATCTCTCGACGTCTCCAAGGCAGCCAAGATGACCAGTCACTCCTTAATTTGAACGATCCCAAGAGGCTTCGGCATGATGTTGGCAAGCAAAACTCAGTCGCGCGAAAGCAGGCAAACTTCTTTGCCCGTGGCACTCACCTCGCAAGATTGACCCAGGCTTTGCAGAATCTTGTGGCATGCGGCAATACTGACATTGCTATCGGCATCCATGACCATGCAGTGACAGAGCTTCGCGCAAAGCTCAACCATCATGGCTTGGAGACCTGTCGTGCAGAGGAGGAACACGGTGCCTCTACTTTGCGTGTCCTGAAAAACGCTGTCGAGCTCAGCAAATTCATCCCTAAAAAGATCGAGTTTGATCTATGCGGTGAGCACCTAGGTGGTGAGGGCAGTGATATCGGTCATGGCGATATGTTCTGGAAGGATATAGAGCCTTCCCCCTGCGTACTCCTGACCATGAGTTGTCACGGAGAACCAAGGTTCATGGAAGTCTCCTCGGACTCTAAGCTTAGGATCAGCGACTGGACCATCGTGCCTGCACATGGCTGTTATGAGTGTTGTTACTTTGAACTCGTCGCAAGTATTTACAAACAGTCATGTCAGGCGATAGTCTTGGAAAACGCAGACGTGCAATATGACCTACTCCAAAGCTTCCTCAACAGCACTATGCAGCATCTTGAACTGCTCGACTCGATCTTTCGGGCAGGCGTCTCCTGTACCAGCCTTACGGTTTTCAGGGAGCTGCAGAAGAAGACAACCCTGGTGAGCTTGGTTCTGAAGGACATTCGAGATGAGGTGAACGGTCTTATCGTGAAGGGCGAGGCGCGTTGGAACAGTCGAGACGATGTACATGCTGGCCTGGAAGATCTTATCCATAGAATGGAGACATGGAGTTGGGAGAACTAGCTGATGAAACACGATCCATGTTTGGTCTCGTTGGCGCAAGACAATGGGACACGAGTAGACGCATGGAGGCAAGAAGTGTGAGCGATGAGGACAAGAACAGAACAAAGTTGAGGTAGACAGCCAATACGATAGCGGGCTGGCAGGCGGTTGCTGTTGCTTTCGAGTGGGTGGATATCACATCTCCCGGTATGTGCTTTCTAGTAGACGAACCAAGTAAACGACGTCCAAAAAACAAACACAATGTCCGTACCAAGAGAATCCTTTGGCGCCTTTTGTACGTCCAGCCAGAGCTAATGGCGGAAGGCACGTTGGCAACGAGATAAAAAGCCCCACTCGGAAGGATTCCACCGGGCTTTATACGGGCGTAAACACAAACCTCGAGCCGGTTCTTGTCTGCTGCTTCCAACTTTCATGACACCGCTTCATGCTTGTCCACGCTCCATCGAACTCTAAAAAAGGTGGCCAATATCTGCATATCACGAATCATGATACGGCTGTTCAACGTAGGATGGAGAAGTGGTGCGAAGTGGTGCAGTCTCCACTACCTGACTTAAAATCAGGTTCGGATGTGACGTGGCAGGCGAGCAAGTGTCATGTCGACAGATAGGATAAATACTAAAAGGTAGGAGGAACCTCATCTGCAGTGTCTTTGTTCACCTTCAGCTTTGTACAATGGCCATGTCGAAGACTTTCTGTCCCGGTCATCTTTTGGCTGGCCTTGCTTCTCTTTCTGCAACAGCCTTGTGCGCAAACTCGACCCTGTTCCAAGGCGGGACTATCATCACCTTCGACGAGGCGTCTCAGCTTCCTGTAGCGCTCCATGACTCTTCGCTACTGGTCACAGGGGACTTTATTGCCAAAATCTTCGACAGCTCCGACAATGTCACCATTCCCACTGGTACTGAAATTGTGAACGTCGAAGGCAAGATTGTCTCACCAGGCTTCATCGACACACACCGTCACAGTTGGCAGACCGCATACAAGACTCTCGGATCCAACACCACCCTGGCAGAATATTTCAGTCGCTACGGCGAGTTCACTCAGGCCGGATCCGTCTTCGGTCCTGATGATATTTACTATGGCACACTGGCTGGTTTATATGAACCTTTGGACGCTGGAGTCACTACCATTCTCGAGCATGCTCACGGCACCTTCTCCAACGAGACATCCAAGGCATATCTCAATGCTGTTATGGACAGTGGCGTGAGAATGGCCTTCTGCTATGCCTTCCATGAGCTCAGCAACGGCTTTTCGTTTGAGGAACAACTTGCCAACTTTGCCGACCTGATGAAGAACGAGAGACTCAACTCCCAAGACTTGGTGCAAATTGGTATCGCCTACGATGCATTCATCCAGGACAACAACAATACTCAAGCAATTGTCGACCTGGTCAACAACAACAATGTTTCAGCACTCACCATGCACTTCTTGGGTGGTCCTTGGGGCAACACCAACAGCCCATCTAAGCTCGATCAGCTCGGTCTCATGAACGGCACCACACCCATTGTTTTCTCTCATGCCAGTTATGTCACCACAGACGATGCCGAGCTTCTTCGCAAGTACGACCAATACATCTCCACCACTCCTGAGTCTGAGATGCACTACGGTCATGGTCACCACTACAACTCACTGATCCAAGACCAGAGCGCTCTTGGTGTCGACACACACTTCACTTTCTCAACCGACATCATTGGACAAGCCCGCATGTGGCTGCAGAGCACCCGTCTCCGCTTCTTCTACCAATCACTCGATAATTGGAATGTGCCTCGCAACAGTCCCATGTCTGCCAACCAGGCTTTCACTCTGGCTACCCGGTCTGGGGCTCTCGCCATGCGCCGACCGGATCTCGGTGTGCTAGCCACTGGCAACAAGGCTGACGTAGTCGTTTTCGACGGCGACTCGCCCAACATGCTCGGCTGGTCTGACCCAGTAGCTGCCATCATCCTTCACTCGCACGTTGGAGACATCCGTCATGTCATGGTTGGCGGTGAATGGCGCAAGAGAGATGGACAACTCGTTACCAAACAAAACAGAACAGAGGTGCAGAACAAGTTCCTCGAGTCCGCGAAGCGTATCCAGAAGATTTGGTTGGAGACCCCGTTACCTGATTTGCAGGGCGAGTTTAGTGGCTTGTCGCATGTTGACTACGTTGATGCGTATACTGTTGATGCTGTTCGTGGTAATGGTACGGGTTACTAGATTGCCTCTCATTGTAGCCATAGCCTGAGAATATAACACTGTCCCATGTCATCGTATATGTGCTGCAACCCCAGACCGAACCCCTTCTTAGTGTTTCATGTACAAAAAAATGGTTATAGTGTAGCTATAGCAATGCATGACCCTTTCTTGAATACATCACTGTCCAGGGAGAGGTAACGTCTTGGGGCTATTTCTGTGGTGCACGTCTTACTTAGTAAGCGTTTTGATAGTATGCTACAGCTCTTGCCACACACTCTTTGAATGGTCTCCTGGATCTCGCTACATTGTTGATATACTTACTTGCTCCAAGAACAAATCTAGAAGTATCCGCTTCTACTCGCAAGACCAAGTGTCCGCTGCATTGACGTCTCCCTTTCCACTCCACTTTTGCTTCTTCGGCCACATGCATAGTGGTCTCTGTCTCATGACCTTATCTTGGGTGGTATCGTTCACCCATTTGGTCGCAATGATCTCTGTTGGTGCGACGCCCTTCTCCACCCACTCCATCATGGCAAGCAGCACGTCATGCTTAGCATCTCTGAAACCAGGAACTCCCGACACGGCAGACGAGAGTGCCGCTGCTTGGTTGGCTCCAGCAAAGTACCAAGGCGCATTTACAGTGTTTGCTGTACCGGCGCAGTGTTGCATACCAGGAACGAGGAAGAATCGGTAGAACGAGTCGAGATCTACGCCCTCGGGTGCCATTGTCCGCAGAATCTGGGAGTGGAGATAGACGGAGCTACCAGTTGGGATCAAACCGTCACTCATGCCGTGGTAATGGAGAAGTTTACCGCCGCGAGAAAGGAAAGGAGACAAGTCGAAAACATCGGCGGTTGCATTGCCAGGATTTTCGGCATCGGCTTGTTGAATGACCCCGTAGTCGAAGTCCTGCCATTGCCATTGTGGTCCGCGGCCCAAGAAGTACTTGACATAGTCGGGACCGAGAGCATTTGGTTGATTGGTGAGACCGCCAAGAAGAGGAACCCATTGAGCTTCACTGCCCATCCAGAGATGAGGGAAGACGAATGTCTGGTTGGTATCGACGTAGTCGCTGTAGATCTGGTGGAGGGTATTGAGTTGAGGAGGGGTGAGACATGATGCTGTCTTGTTGGGTGTGCAGAGGAGGAAGTCGGGGTTGAAGTCGCAAGCATTGGGATCGGAGATGATCGTGTCGATTACACCATCCGCGGCATCACATTGACGCATCACTTCGGCGCCAATGGCTGGGAAGAGCGTAGGAGGGATGTGGTGAGCACTTGTGTTGGGAAGGTTGTAAGAGCCGACTTTCGACGTCCAGGGCTGGAGGTGGTTTGTCCACCATGCAGGTGCTCCAGCCACTACGCCATCAAAGTCTTCGGGGAAGAGTTGGAGGTTACGAAGACCTTGTCCTGAAACACGAAATGTCAGTTCTGCAATGACACAATGAGCACAAGAAGACTTACTGCCACCAGTAGAGCAGCCACTGTAGTAGCTGTAGAGGATGTCGTTAGAGTAGTACGCGGTTGTCAATTGCTTGCCCAAGACGACGCTGCCGTGCATGGCCCTGTAGCCCCAATCCAGTTGAGCACCTTCATTGTGATAAGCCCAGGTACCATTCGCTGATATACTGTTATGGCCAGTGTCTGTGGATATGACAGCAAATTTATAGTTTAACCCTGCACCCATATCCAACCAGTTGATACCACCAGCAAAACCACCATTTCCGACAGCACTATGCCTTCGTCAGTATTTGACAAGGCCAGTATCAGACAGCATACTACTCACAGGAAACGGCCGTTCCAATCATCGGGCAAGAAAACTCCAAAGCCATAGTTAGAAGTGCCGTTCTTGACTGACACCTGAACAGCACATGCGGCGCGCAGCTGAGTCGGCGAGACCGGATAGGCAATGTCGGCCTTGGGCACGATGAAAGTCGAATTGGCAGGCATCCATGTTGCAAAATCAACAGTAGCAACCGAGGGAAAGGCGGATTGGAGTGAGTCCTTGTCGCAGGTGATTGCACAGGCGCCTGATGCCAGAGCTGCAGCAGCCGCAAGGCGGGTTTGTGTCGTTCTCATCTCGTGTTGTTATGCTAAAGGGTGTTCACGACAAGAACTCGTCTCGAGTAGCGGTGAACAGGCTTTTTATACACTCGGCCAGATCGGCAGCTCTCCATGAGAAATTGCCGTCCCAGACTCCCAGCCATGCCGTGAGAGTGATCTGCAGGATGCTTGTCTAAAGGCTTGCGAAGTGGTGGAGACGGCATGTGCGGCGGGGATTGTGGAGAGAAGCGACGTGCTGAGTAGCGCATCGTCTTGGAGCATTCGCCACGATAGTATAGTCACTGACTAGTTAGCTACTTGTGAACCAGTATCACTTGATGTATATATACTGCATGCTGCTAGAGACAGACAGTGTGGTCGCGAAAATACTGACTGAGGAGCTCATGGGTTAGGGCTGTGGCAGCTGCCGGTCAATTTTCTTATGGGGTCCATATAGCCGAGCTAGGTTCTTGGTCTTTCAGCGGTCAGCAAGCAAACCTGTATGTATGTTCGCACTATAGCGGACCGCGAATGATGGCAACATGCAGTCGACTCTTGATGCGCAAGCTACACGCCTTCCGATGAGAAATCGGCGGGAAGGTCACGGTAGTACCCTGGCCTAGCCTGAACGGGCTAGAGCTGCTCTCACGCCTCTCGTTTTGTTCTCGCTCTCTCGCAACTACTCAGGCGCGTGTCGATACATCAGCATATTTTCTGCAAAGTTCAACAAGATATGTTGCTCCAGTGGTGAGTCAAACAAGATCATGGTTTTCCAATTCTAGACATAGTTCTCTGGTTCTCATGATGCAAGTACTTGAAATCAGAACAATCGGCATGTTGGGTGGTGATTTGGCTTTTGGGCTCGAGAAGTGAGCTTTGGACGCAGCGTTGCCGTAGGAGGATGGAAGACCGACGTACGGCATCCATATGAAGCTCAAATGACGACCGTCGAAGGCAAGCGCTGACTTGCCAATGAGATTGCACGGCAAATCTGTGCTCTGCTTCTCGACAATCAACTGTGGTGTAGACTTATGCCTCCGTGAAGACGATCGATGATTTTCATCCTCGTGAATGGCATCATTCTGGCATTGCAGATGATGTTCTTAAAATGAAACATGAAGGAATCTTCGTCTTGTCACTTGTGCCTAGGTAGAGCCCGAGCGGGAAATTAATGGCAAACACGCGGTTCTGTAGACCGATATTGAGGTTGCTTGCTATGTTCTGGATATGGGTGCAGGCTCGGACAGTCTTGGGCAATCGTTGCAAAGAGTGAACGAGGACTGGTCACATCAGGGTCGTCAGAAGATTGAGACCATACGGTGCACAAGTGTTGCCGTGAAGCGAATGATATCTAGAAATTCAATTGCTCGACATCATGAGTGTTGCTCGGATGAGACCCCTAGTAACCAGGGCTCTGGAATTGTTATGGTTGGGACCACAATTTGGCTATAGACAGCACAATCGGAAGTATCCAATCCACGCTCTAGACCTGTACAATCTGAAGTTTGAGAAAACTTCCATGTCTTATATGCCGCCTGACTCGTTGGGGAATGCACTCGAAGAACACCCAACGCTAGGCGCATGACGGTCGCCGACAATTTATGCGCGATAAAAGCTCGCTCTTTTGTTGTTGCATGACACACAAGAAGAACGTTGTAATTGTGGGTGGATAATTTTGTCACCACATTCGGAACATCGTATGGTGAGGCGCCTGCTCTCCGGGCGCTAAAGTATGTGATGCGTATAGCTATGGAAATGCACAATGCTATCTAGAATCTAAAGCAGATTCCACTGAGAGCCAACATTTGGGACGCTTTCTTTAGCTACTCTTCTGCTTTGAGAAAGCATCGTGCCTTGTTATAGTGTATATCTCGCTCCATTACATCAAGTATAGCCGTCACGAACAAGACTCGTCGTTTGTAGTTCAAAGACATGTTCTCAACCCGCCGCAATCTCACTGCCTCAAGAAGATGTCGTGTTTCCAGCGCCGGTACCGTTGCTAGGGAAAGTGCCATTGCCCATACCCTCACCACCACTGCCACCACCAACAAAGGAGCTCGAAGAAGCATGACCACCCTCTGCATCCAGATAAGCAGCGACGGAATAGTATTCATCGTCAATGTAGTTAGCTGTGGGATCGATACCGATCTGGATCCAAGCGAAGAGACCGTCGGACACATCATCACCAAGATAAATGTACTCCGGAAATGGGTCGAAGGTCGTGCCGGCAGCGACGATGTCCCACATATCATCTGCGTTGCTGGTAATCGCTTGAGTGTTGGTGTTGTAAGGATAGACTTGTTCGACTGCCTCGCGCAGCTCGGAGTTCCAAAAGAGTTGGCCGATGTGAGTGATGTTGTTGTTGGCAGAGATGGTGTCGTTGCGGAAGCGAGTGACGTTCATGTGTGAGAGTAAATGTGTGTGAGTGGCCCGACCTGAGAAATTAGAGTCAGCTTAGTGTATGCGTACAGACAACGATTCCAATCAACTTACCATCATAATGCCCGGGGATGATGGTCTCGAAGTGGACGACACCGTCACGATCAGTAGGCTGAATACCACTGCAACAGAGTCAGAACTTTGACCATGAAGCTGGAGCGCGAAGATCAAGTACCGAAGATAAGTTGAGTTATAGCCACCGGATGCATAGTTGCCTGACGTCGCCACCCCAGAGTACACCCCTGAAGAATTCGCGTTCCAAATATCGACCCAGACGTCAGGTACGGGCTGGCAAGTGTGGATGTTGATGTACTGAACTTCGAGGAAGAGATCAACACCATCACAGTAGAGCTCCTCCTTGACGTTGCTGCGGATTTGCTCGCCGGTGACATAGTAAGGTCCGTCGGTGACTTCTGGGCTCAACACACAGCTGGTGTTGGCGCCGAAGATGATATGCTCGGGAGTATGCATGTCGTAGTGGAGTTCGTCAGTGCGGTTGTGATCGAGTGCGTCAAACTTCTCAAGGGTGGCCAGGTTCCGCTTAAATTTTTGGGGTGAAGCAGTGATGGCACGCTTTTCACGAAGGTGTTTGACAACCTTGGAGCGACGAGCAGCAGAACGGGCAGATACTTCACGATGCTCGCTGCTTTCGCTGCAGGCATCGACGGAGCGTCTGACTCTAGCAGCAAGTCGCTCGCGGGCTTGGACCTGAGCCTTTACGGCATGGTGATCGTGATGTTCGCCAGGGTGGGCAAGAGAAGGGGCAATCAGAGCAGCTGCAACAATGGTGCCGATGAACTTGAACTGAACCATGATGATGCAGTGTATAAAGCGTAGGGATGAAGCAATAAAATGATTGAGTGGTTGATGTACCGGCGGCAGCACAACTGACCTTATATAGACTTACAAAATTGGGCGGTCATGATGAAATCGATTCTGGATAGGACGACTTACGACAGGTGAGATTCAAATCAAGTTGTTCGACTTGTCGAGTAGTATGCATCAAGAGCTCAGACAGTGTTGGGATAGGGCACGCGAGAGGAGTGTCTACACACGGCGTGCATGCTGGTGACGACTACGCTAATGCTTGAGATAATTGGCATAGGAGGTCAGGGATGGTGAAGAATCCGTATATCCAAGGATGGTGTAATCGTCCGCGTGGTCGTATGACTTGGCGCAGATGCAGGCGCAGACAGACCAGTGGTATCGATATGAAGAAGCTGGATGCGTTGTTGGAGAAGAAAAAGGGCGATAAGAGATAAGGGTCTAAGAGTGAAAAGAGGGTGAAAAGAGGGTCATGCCAAGCAAAAGTCAACAATCTTTTGTCGCGCTCCTTCGCTGGCTTTCTGAGCCTCGTTTTCTACCACGCTACACACCACAACCACGATGCCTATCTCCAAGAAAGACCGTATCCACCGCGAGCACAAAAAGGCCGAGGCCGCTGGCACTCGTGTTCCCGTCAACCCCAATGGCACTCCGGTGAAACCCAAAAAGGCAACCTCTATCTGCGTTTTCTGCAAGAAGGAATTGGTAAGTCTACACTTGTCCACAATCATCGCAGAAGACAGTCAACTGATATCATGGCACAGACTAGCTCCAACCTCGCCGTCCTCGAGCAGCACGCCGGTAAGTCCAAGCTCATTCTCGACACGCCACGCTCAAACATGACCCATCTCTGACGCTCTAACTAGGTACCCATCCCGATGCTTGGACCAAGGAGAAGTGCTGGCCCAACGAGTTCAAGTGAGCCCTTGACTCCAACACGCCATCAGACGACCACGCCACTCGCCCGAACGAACCCTCATGTCGAATGACCCATCGACCAGCCCACCAGCCTCGAGCATGAGCAGACGAGAAGAACCAAGGCAGCATCCCTCTACACATGTGCATTAGCAGACACGTGTGCTGCAATGCCCTACCGCTGTTCACTTGGGCCGAGATGCGCACTTCCTTCTTGATCTTGGACTGGGGCTGCAGAACAAACACTACCCCTGAACGCCTTTTTTCCATGATACCCAAACAATACAAGAACTTTTCATCCCTTTGTTCGTTCACACACTGCTGCGCTTTTGAATCAACTGTTCAAGTCACAAAGTATGCCCATCTGATGTACTGCTGACACCACACGCTGTTCACCACCTCCCCGTGTGCAAAAGACAGTCACAGCCTACCATCATCGGCCCCTCTCCCTCACTAACCCATTGTCTTGTCATAAGCTATAGAAATGCACCATTGAATCTCAAACTAGGGGTGCCACCATGGATATGCCTGAACACAACCATCTCTCCGAGAACATCGCTCTGTCATGCAAAAGATTGTGCATTCCTACAACTACACTGTGACTGCCTATCGGCGCATGGCGAGGCAGGCAGCTTGTAAGACATTCAACTCTCGTCTGTTAACTGATTAGCTGAGGAAGGAGAAACACTGCTTAATCGCATCGAGAGGTAAGGATCCTCGTCTGAGGTTAAAGACATCACTAGAATGCTCCATGCATTGCTTTGTCAGAATTCGCACGTCTCTGTTGCCATTGAAGCCAAGGATCTTCAACGCTCTGCAAGGCAGCCCATGACAGTATTAGCATAGCGGGTCGCCCCAGGTCTCAGCTTCTCCAAGGCGAGATGGAAAGATCGTTCTGTTTTGAATTACATACTCACATTGCGCTCGCAGAACCTTTCAAGCTGTCAATATGATCCGCAGCACCACATCTCAATGGCGCAGTCGCATCGCATTGCTACTCTCGTACAACTGCTCTAAGCGATGTCATGGGATTCGTGGACAACTCTCATATAAGTGGAAAGCGTCGTTGTTGTTATTTGTCTCACCCCACGTCTCAGCCACCGCCATGTTTTCTTGGGAGCTGCAACACGAAAGGTTGATTGATTGTTTCAACAGCACGACCGAATGAACTCTACGACACTCAGCTCTCCTGCACTTTGGTATCGAGTTGTACGAGCGATGTATGTAGACGCATCGCATGCCATCATGTACTTTTTGCGCCATACAAGTATCAATTCGACATTGGCAGACGGTCTGGACTGGCCACGCACGCCCCTTCCCCGGATTCGGTCAGCGGTACTAAAAAGAAGCTTAAACGAGGTGCGACCTCAATTGGCTGCTCTCATATCCGATGAACGATCCGCGACTTTGTGTATAAACTTCGCTACTAGACGTTTGACTGCCGACCAAAAAAGCATGAATTCACCTGATGATTCATACCCGACCAATCAAGCATCAACGCTGACCCTCGATTAAATAAGCCCGTTGTCGTTCATCTCGTGCGCATCACCACCTTTTGGGTGACAGTACGAGTGTCATGTCTTACCAGCGTGCGGCTCGAAGACGCGTGGGCAGGGCGAAGCTTTCTAAACAAGTAAGAAGCGATAAGAAGAACCACCCTCGCTGATGCTTTCATCTTCCCGTCTGTCTTCCATCTGCATATTTGTTCTTTCAGCTGAGTGAGGCGCTCGACTCGGTGACTTCGTACCACAGCGACGCGTGTATCTTACGTTGGCAAAGCCTTGTCCGGATTCGAACAACATACAACAAAGGGATTCTGCTCAATCATCTTTCTGCAATCCCAACCACGTCTAGTGTTGCGACGACTACGATTGCTAAGAGAGTATTCATATATATTGAGATTGGTTCAAGATAGATATGATGGCTTTCGGCTTCTTTTACAGTACGTTCCTGCTTGACTTGGCGCATACCATGCAGGTACAGTCGCTGATCATTATATGTACAGCACTTCTGTTCGCGTTCTTCGCAGTCGCATTCGCAGCCAATGGATCCTCTACCTACACATATCATGACCAAGGATCCAATGCATTCTCTCTGGCCGTTGCTCTCAACACAACTGGCAATGACCTATACTTCAACATGTCTGCTCCGTCAACTTATTCATGGCTCGCGTTTGGTATCGGAGGCCAGATGAAGAACTCACTCATGTTTATCGGGTACCCCAGCTCGAACGGCACAGGTAAGAAGATTCTCATCAAGTAATCGATTGCATCCAAGGCTGAGTGGTTCTATCTTAGGTGTGACTCTGAGCCCACGACTCTCCACAGGACACCAACAACCCCAGTACACGTCCTCAAAGGAAGTCCAAGTAAAATCTAGCTCCATCAGTAACGGAGCATATCAACTCATGGGCGTATGTTACAACTGCACAACCTGGTCTCTTGGAACAATGGACACAACATCAACGCAGCAGCCCTTCATCTTCGCCCTCGGACCTACAGGTGAAACCATCTCTAGTGACTCGACGTCTCAGAACATCGATCAACACACCTTGTACAAATCTTTTTCAATGGACATGACACAAGCTGCCTTTTCCGGCTCCAACACGCCCGCATTGAACTCTGGCAGTAGTGCTGCTTCATCAAATAGTGCAAGTGGCTCTTCTTCTGGCGCATCTACTGGTGCATCTACTGGGGGAGGCGACAACACATACAACCGTGTCCACGGTATCTTTATGGCTATCGCATTTGTCATCCTCTTCCCCTTGGGTGTTTTGGTGCTTCGTCTCGGCCACAGCGTCATTGGCCATGGTATCGTTCAAGCCACGGCCTACTGCTTCGTGGTTGTGGGTCTGGGAACTGGCATCTACTTGTCCCAACAGGACAAATCCGTAAGCTCAGTCCCATATATCCTTCACTTCAGGGCAGGGTACATTCTGGTTGTTATTGATTCGCTAACAAGACACAAACAGACGAGTGGATACAACACAGCTCATCAAATCATCGGACTCGTTCTCTTCTCCCTCCTGGCTATCCAAGCCCTGGGCGGCCTCGTCCATCACCTTCTCTTCCGCCGCGGCCACAAAACCATCATCGGAAAGGTGCACATGTTCCTTGGTATCGGCTTGATCATCTTGGGAATCGTCAACGTACCTTTGGGTCTCAACCTCGCAGGCGACAGCAAGTACAACAAATACTATATCATTGTCGTCTGCATTCTCGGTGCTCTGTTCTTGGCTCTCCGATTCTGGGCGCTATGGAGGGACAGAAAGTCGGCAAAGAGGGAAGGAAGCGAGAAGGGTGTTCTGAGAAGAGGCTCTAGCAGCGAAGAAGCTGTCATGTGAGAGGTTTCATGGTCATGGTAATGATCTTGAGTCCGCATCATGCGTGCGTTTGACGAATGTTTACGATCTACCTTTCTGTTTTTTTCCTCCTAGAAGTTCTAATTGTATCGTCCGATCTACATATCATTGATCTTGCAGCTCATACAAATCCAAAGCCACGATTCCTACTTGCTTTTTTTTTGGCAATTGCACTGGCTCAGATGGTCTGCCATCTTATTGCTATTACTGCAAAGCTTAGTGAGCATGAGACTTGTTCCGGAAATAAGAGGCTTATGGGGGAAAACAGGTTGTGCATCGTCTATGGCAATCCAAAGCGGAACGATAAGCTTTCTGCTACCCCAGCATGTCACTGCTGAGACACCACTTGACAGCGTAGATCCATGACCTCATGTTGGTCATGCGAAAGATTTGTTCTTGAGATCTCACCTCGTGTTCTTCGCTTTTTCCCAATCGCACGGAAAGCTGAACCGGTGAACCGATCTCTAGAAGCGGGTGGAGGACGCGTAATAGAAGATGAGATGCCTTCACCTTCCTTTGGAGGTTTGACGTAGATAAATAATCATTTAGAAGCACAATACCGCTCTAGTAACATGCCGGAGATAAGAATCTTGGGTACCTTCCTTTAGAGGGCTGGTGCTTGGTGACGCTTACTTGACGACGAACACCGTGTGAACCAGATCGATTGATATATCGGCGTTGGTCATCCCGCCGGGCGTTCAGTCTAAGCAAGATCGAAACTATGCCTCTCGATGCCAGATCTCGGTCTCGGTCTCGTATCTGTAGGACGCAGGTATTGCGTGGGGGGGAACAAGATCACTTTTAGACTCGAACCTCTTTACACAGTGCACTGTGTGAAACT
Organism: Aureobasidium sp. GC_Fusr_1; assembly: GCA_026538705.1. NCBI lineage: Eukaryota > Fungi > Ascomycota > Dothideomycetes > Dothideales > Saccotheciaceae > Aureobasidium > Aureobasidium sp. GC_Fusr_1. The sequence goes on along the minus strand of JALPCE010000033.1, from coordinate 4,830 downwards.
CTTGATGCCCGTGATTCATCGGCGCAAGCATTATTCCTCATCTTCTCAAGCATGAACTCGGTTGCGACACAAAGCAGTCGGTCAGTACGCACTTTCGATCTTGAGTATTCTGGCCAGGTTACGTTTCATGCACTGACAGATATTGAAGCATGCCTCATAATTTGCTAGGTTTCCCTGACCATGATATGCTGTCTCTCAAGTCCATATCGTGCAGGTCACCAAAAGGGAGACACACTGCGAAAGGCAAATTTCGTTTCTCGACATACGTCACATCCTTCCGGAGCCATGAGGCTTCGTGCTGTGGAGATTGTGCATCTCACTGGAACTGATTAATGAACATGCCGACGCTTGTGCGGACTGGTTCATGCCGGATGGTCCGTTTTGATCCATTCTGATTCTAAGTCGACGCGAAGGTCATGAACTGGCCAGCCAGTGCGATTTTGAGATTGGGCAATAATTTCTAGAATGGCACCTCTCTTGATCGGGTCTTGTGTATGTAGACCAGCAGCAAAGATACACTGCGTGGATATAACCATGGCCGCCTCGTCCTCGGTAGCAAGCGCGATGCCACAAATCACATCAATCGATTCGTTGAGGGCACGCTCTCTCGACACGTATTCCTTGAGTCCACCAGCTGCAGGAGTACATATTTGTAGGAGAATCTTTGCAAAATGATAGAGCTGCAGGCCAGCTGCGAATACAGGAGGATGTATCCATATGGGTTTGAATGGCCCGTGAGAGGTGTTGAGACAAGGCAAGGGGTTGAAATGGCTTGTCAGATGTTGATACCAGTCTTCCAACTTTGTTGACAGTTCGTCAGCTTTGGCCAATCGCATGATCAGGTCGTTCTTGCCAGCTTCAACCTCCTTCTCTGAGCTGTAATTGACGCACTGTGCCACCAAGTAGACACATCTTGCGGCGATATCCCAGTGATCCATGGCGTAATATGGCTTGGTAGGCTTAAAGAAGCTCAAGACTTTACGGCCTTCTCGAAAGGCGGCCCAGACATCCTGACGCAACCAAGCCCACCATATAGCCTGATTGAGACCTCCGGATTCGCCGTTGATCTCACGAGACCTTTGCACCCAGAAGATGCCTCTTAGATGTCGTTCCCAGCTTTGACCCTCCCCATCAATCATCTCGTAGGTACTAATGATCAAGCATGTAACCAGGAGCTCTTCGCTACGGAGATATGCTTCGCTCTTCATGGCCTGCTGGAGGTATTGAAGTGTTTCATAGTAATATTGCACTGCAAGTGTGCGGTCAGGAGCTAAGACCGGTAGCGGCTTGATTGACAGGTGCCTTGCGCAGAGAGCCAGTATCGCTTTCATCAGACCTTGGTTTCGCAAGGCAAGATGAGGTACCATAACCGAGAAGTGACGATGAGGGTCTGTCAGATCGATCCAGCGGCTAAAGCGTGTAACGAAATATTTGAACAGAGAAACTTCCAGATCCGAGAGAGCGACTACTTCGTACGGAATGATTGAAGGCGTGTATGATCCTTGGATGAGTCCAGAAGGCCGAGCAAATGAACTTGCACTGGTATACTGAGCTACATTGTTAGAGACGTTGCTTTGGCCTGTAATGAGGTTCGGCGAGATGGGGTTGAAATTCCAGTCTGCATTTGTTGCGTCTCCAGCGAGTAACCCAAACCATCTGAGAGGTGCGATATCGGCAGCGTAAGTGCTCCCGCTTAGAGTTGATCGAGGGCTTGAGGTTTGATTGTCTTCAAGCTGCCTGACAAAGTCAGGGGCATGAACACTGGAAGGCACAGGGTGAAGAGGTTTGTCAATATTTTCTCCTCGGTAAGGTGATGCATGCGGAGCGGGCAGTTGGTGCCTAGTAGCACCAGGCTCTGCATCTTTTGAAGTATCACCAAGACCTGGTCCCTGGGGTACAGCGGGTGAACTGGCAGAGCTTGGAGCTGTCGCGATAGAGCCTTGTCTGTCCTGAGTTTCCTGCTTGTTCTATCAGACACACATGGTTGGACGTTGCGAACGTGAATCAAGATGCGACGAAGACGAGTGTTGCTAGCCAAATATATAAAACGCGAGACTTACACGAGTGGCTGTGGCATATATACATTGGCGCTTGCTCTTGAGGCAAGCCGAACAGATTGGTCTCTTCTCGTCGCATTTCATATGACGAGTCCGGCATACAACACTGCGAAATGCCGAGTCAGCAGCGTGTCAGTGGTCGGGACGCGACATGTAGCGAACCATCCAGTCGTTGTTCGGAGACCTTTACCCCGACTTGGACGAGGTTTACGACGTCTTGCGGGCGTCGGCGCAGGTTGCGACTCGTCTCGTGGTGAAGCGTACTCCCCAGACATGCGCTCGGCAAGGTAGACTGATTCACGAACGACCAACAAGACGCGGGCTCATGCTCATGCGGTTTTGACACTGCCAAGCCCGCATCAGGAGGGAAATCCCCGCCTCGAGGCGCGCCTTCGTTGCCAACAGATCGCTACTTGAGTTACCCTTGTCTTTGGCCATGGTCCAACCCTTCCTGATATATAAAAGCTCAATGTGCAAGTTTAGGTCACCTTTGAGCATTCGATGCATACAACAGGGAAAAGTTGGTGGTTCACGCATTTGAAGACGTGGACACCAAATGGGTTGCTAAGGTTCAAGATAAGACGCCATATCTTCTCCAACTTCTTGTCTGAGATGTAAACCAGGGCGCCTCGCTGGAGAGCTCCCAAGACATTACGGACTGTAGTGCGAATGCTTCTCCAGAACCTCGTGAGTATCTGAGTTGCATCGTGGATGTTGTTGGTTTTGTGACGCGAAGCTGGCGTGAAGACCTGCTAAGGATCGCTGCGTTTGATGGTCTGTTGTAAATAGTTCGTATGTGCTGGCCAGCTCTGCGTATAGACACGGCGACGGTCTATCACAACGGTAACTTCGAGGAGTGTCGAATTTCTTAGAAAATAGCAAAAACGTGGAAGTTGTCGTCAACACGGCTCTCCATCTATCGAGCCAAGTGCGAGTCGGCCAATACGGCAGTCCATAACGCAATGTCTAATAAAACGAATTATCTATACATAACTTCTCTTAGCACACGATAACCGGCCGGAGGGGCGCCTATTATTTATTCCTATTGTTTACTTAGCATATACGAATAACGTTAGAAAGTATTTTATTAAGATTACTATGTTAAAGCCTCTATATCCTCTAATCTCTTCTTTACTATATAACTAAACATTGTCTCTATTTTCCATTTTACCCGCTACATAGTACGAATCGCCTAAATAGTTGTTACGTACTAGACATTAGGCATAATCATTATGCTAGCGCATTAATATAATCCCTAAAAAGCAATAGGGATTAGAGAGGCTTAGCGATAGTAAGCCTTAAAAAGTTTTCTTATCTAGTTCTCCTAGTAGTACGATCCGCCCGCTTAATAAAAATGTAATCCTAACATCTATAGAGTATCTATATTAGACCTCGACTTAACCATCTATAGTAGATATACACCGACTCTCTTATCCTTAGTTTAGCCTAGAGCCGATTCCCTACGTAGTACGAATTCGCGTATAGAAGCCTTTTTAGATAACTCCTTACCTAGTTACTACCTAGCTCCTACCTAGCTAGCTTCTAGCACTAGATTAGGTTATAGCCGCTAGCGGCGACGCCCTCGCTTAGCGTAGCTACTTCCTAGACCGTTACTTTATATAATCTCCTTTACTTCTACTTCTAGTACTATAACTAACTATTATTAAAGAGATTATAGTTATAGTAAGTAAAGCCTTACTATATAAGATTACTCCTCTTTATTTGCTAACATGTAAATAGGTAATCCCTTATATGCCTTCCTTCCTTACGTTAAGGCTCCTCGTATAGTATTTAATCGTACTCCTCGACCTCTACTACCTCTTCTACTTCTTTAACATCTAACCACTTTATACTACCTCTACCACTTCTTAATTAATACTTCTTCTCTACTACTCTCTAGACACTCTATACGAACTACGCTTAAGCTCGTTTATCCTTTATAATAGTAAACGGAAACGGACTTAATAGCTAGGTCGACGATAATAGCGATAGAGTCCTTAACGTTAGCGGCGATGCTATAAGTATGTAAGCTACTATAGAATGTGCGCGGCTAACATGTACGATTTAGCTCGTTTAGATTAGTCTTAAATTAAACGAGAGGTAAGTAGAGCTTCTTAACGAAAATAAGGGCGACCTTATTATTATGCGTTCTAAGTATAATATAGAGAAGTTCCCTAAAACCCTTTAGTATCCTCGCTATATAGAGGGCATAATCATCTAATCCCGGTTCGTACTAGCCGCTATCTAAAGTAGAGCTACGCTAACTCTAATAATAGTGGTGTTACCGCTAAGGAGCCCTATACCCGTTACGCTAGAAAGAAAAGGAGTAGTAAGATTAGCTATAGTCCCTTCGAGGTTTATAGACTTATTCCTTCTCCTTATACGATACTTATAGAGCATAGGCCTACGTCTCTTTACCGACTAACCTTAATAGTGTCTATAGTAACTATCGCTAGGTAGATGCTTTAGCTAAGTGTAGCTTCTACCTTACTAACTAGAGATAGGAGATTAAGAAGACGCTCCGTAAGTACGATTACCTAGATCGTACTACTAGAGGAGGAGATACTAGCCGTCCTACCTATATAGTTAAGTAGCTAGAGAAACTAGGTAAGGCTAAGAAAAAGAAGAAGAGAACTAGAGGATAAGGGAGAGGGTTTACGAGGTAATAAGATATAAACTTAAGCATAAAGCTGTACGATAGGCGTAAGGGATAGCTAGCTATAGGCGGAAAGATATCGAATGTGATATCTTATATATGTAATATAATCTTTAC
>JALPCE010000329.1:0-25106 GCA_026538705.1 Aureobasidium sp. GC_Fusr_1 | reverse complement strand
TATATATACCGCTTAGAGCACTACTATAGCTAGTTAATACTAGAGGTATTAGTTAATACTAATTTAAGTAGAGCTAGAGCTAGAGCTAGAGCTCGAGCTCGTAGCTCGAGCTATAGCTATACGGAGGCCTCTTATATATGTAGTAAAACATCGACCTCGACGACCTCGAGAACTACGCGCCGATTTAAGCAAATAGAGTAAACACTACACTTTTATTAGTTTAGAGATTATTATAGATTCGAGCGATTTAGAAGCTACTATAAAAAGAGTAAAAAGATGGTTCTATATAGAGTCGAACTATAGTCTCTCTAACGCTATCTATTTTAGTGTATAGTCTCTATGCTCTAAAATAGATGGATAGAGGTAGAGCGCTCTACTATTAAGCTATAGAACCGATTATGTAATTAGAGTAGCAAAGTATAGATATATAGCTAGTAGATAGTTTACTAAAGCCTCGATATAAAGTACCTATTATCTCCTATACCTTTAATTAAGTTTATAGTGTACTACTATATAAATTTAGATCTAATATTGCTAAGCACGTAGGAGAGCTATATCCGGCGCTATTCGCTATTCCTACTAGCCTTACTTATATGGTAACTATAAGGTAACGTTAAAAACATGTTAAGTTATGTTAGTTATCCACCTATGTTAGTAACCGAGCGCACCCCTAACCTAAGCAGATCATTTAAGGTACCTGATAGCATGTACCATCTGCTCGCTGTCTTAAGCCTTAAATCTTCATCATTAACCACGCACATGGCTCGGCACATGGCTTGCAAAGTCTATCATGACGAGGACGGTTGGAGGAAGCGATTCTCAAACTCAGCTCTTTTCGGGCACAAGGAGATCGATTTGGGGGATGCGCATCCTCCAGAAACATCGTCCTTTCTCGATTGCATCGAAGCCTTTGACATCACTCGACCAAGTCTGGAGCGCACTCCGACGGCCCTTCTCTAGCCCCTTCTCGCTTTCTTCGAGTCCTCGGCCTTCTTCCCTTGTTTGTCTGCATATGCTTTGGCGGAGCTACAACCTTGAGGTTGCCCTCATGAATCGAGGATGTACCTGATCGCGATACCATGATTCGCAGTTTTCACATAAAGAATCCTTTGACAGGTAAAAGTACAAAGTCTCAATTTACGGCCGGTGCCCCCATGACGCTGGAGAAAGGGAAGAACGCCGATGGAGGGTGCGCTTCCGAACTGATCTCGACTTCAGGCTCGATTCATGTTGTCGCCAAGAGGTGCTCTCCTGCAGGCTGCATGCCTTTTGTCGCATCGCGACAAGGAGTTGACCTTCAAAAATGCACATCACTCTTGGTGCTCTCATGAAGCACAATTTAGAAGGTCATCCATGAACAATTTCTAACACTGCGTTCTCGCTGCCACAACTCTTCACATGAAAAAGATCACATCATCACAGCTACTCCGATACAGAAAGATATGCCCAAGTCCGTCGGCCGAATACATCTCGGTCGTCCGACAACATCTCCTTGTCGAGGCAGCATCTTTTGTATGCTGAGTCACCTCTACGAGAAAACAAATCGATTGCTTGCGGCGTGAAAGGCCAATAGGACAACGTTGCTTTGACGCCACAGTGGCAATTGCTACGAACGCGTGGCTGAGCTGCCTATTCCCCAGCTTCTGGTACGCACTTGACTCTTCCAGGCTCTTCGATTGCAAATGGCATTGGACGAATAGGCGGGAGGTTTGGAGCTGTTGTGGCTGATGAAGTGACGACTTTGTGTACACGTCTTTGATGTTGTTGCCTTGAGCTCTTGAAGGTGAGTATACATAAAAGGTAGGTTTAGTCTTGCATCGATTAAATTCTTCTTTCCCTTCTCATCAACAACATCATCATATCAATCATGTCGAACACTAGAAACATGAATCAAGCCAACAACTTCTGGGACTTTGTCGCCAGTCTGCAGAACAACCAGGGTGCATCTCCTTTTGCTGAAGGCAGAGGTCCTGCTGCCGATTTTGACCCTTTCCAGGGTCATGAGTTCTGGGCTCCTCCTTGGGCAAACCAACGTGGTAGAGGACCTCATCATGGTCATCCTCACGGACCTCCTCACGGTCATCGCCATGGTAGAGAAGGCCACAGACCTCCACCTCCTCCCGAGCACGACGGAAACATCCCTCCTGCTCCGCCAGCGCCTCACGTCGATGAGTCCGCTCGTTCATCCACTCCCCCAACTCCACCTGAAGTAGAGCCCGGGCATCACTCTCGCTCGAGATCTCCTGGCCGCGGTAGAGGCTTCTCTCCTCACCATGGGCCTCACCACCATGGTGGACCCGGTGGACACAGAGGCAGAGGTAGAGGTGGCCATGGTCATCGTGGCAACCACCACGGTCCTCGCGGTCCACCCAACCATCCTCCTGCATTCCCATTCGACTTGAATGCACTGGCCGAAGCGTTTGCTCCTGCTCTCTTTGGCGGCAACAACCCATTCACCAACACCCCCAACCCCGAAACCTTTACCAAAGAAGCCTCAAAGACCGCCACCAACAACAAAACCAACACCAACGACGGCACCTTCACCCCCACAATCGACCTCTTCAGCACTCCCACCTCCTACATCCTGCACACCTCCCTCCCCGGCGCCAAAAAATCCGACATTGACATCACCTACTCCTCTTCCCGCAACAGCATCACCGTCTCCGGCGTCATTGCCCGCCCCGACGTTTCCGAGACAATGATGAACTGTTTACTCGTCGACGAACGCAGAGAAGTGGGCTTGTTTGAGCGGGAAATCAAGTTGGACGAGGGCGTCAAGGTTGACGAGGAGAGCATTGGTGCCAAGCTCGAGGACGGCGTGTTGAAGGTTGTTGTGCCCAAAGTCATTCAAGAGGAAGAGGAAGGGTGGGAGAGTGTGAGGAAGGTTGAGTTGGAGTAAGGTCACACACACACACACACACACACACACACACACACACACACACGAAGGACGATGTTATGCAAAGAAAATGAACAAGAAGGAGAAAAATCGGGTTAGCTAAACACATCTTGGTTGAAATGGCAGGAAAGAGGAGGAAATCAATGGGTAATTGTTTGGCAAAGTATGTCTTTATTCTTTTGAATCAAGGCTCTTGTGTCTGTTTTGAATACACCCTTCATCTATTGTGACATGTTTTTTTTTAACTCTTGTCTGTCCCTTGATACCGACACATCGGGCTGTCATCAAGCCTATCGACATATCAGGTCATTTGACTTTATTGTCGAGGGAAGACGCACAAGTCAATGTTGTTGTATGCGCCTGAACGTCGTCGTGTATTCATACACACCACTCGACATGACGAGCAGCTCTGTCCGCAGGGGGCAAGAAGCACATGATCTCCTACACATGCGGAAAACAATTCAGCCTTTTCCCAGGTGATCGATCTGCCAGCTCCTTTCACATCAAAGACCTGTTCTCATCCACCATGGAGACCACAACCCTAAACCCGAGTATACAATTCCTAAACTCTCAAAAATCCAACACCATCCCTGGCGCGACTTCTTCCAGATCTTGTACATCCAACCAAAGCCCATCATCCACCTTTCGACCCCCAGCCTCCCTCATTTCTTTCCTTTCTTTCGCGACCTCTGTAGCTCTAGCCACGGCCTCTCTGACAAACAAGTCCAAATATCTTGCCGTCAAGGCATTGGCATCTTTGCCTATCTTGATGCTCTTGTCTTCGAAACTTTCATGTAGCAAACGCGTCACAAGCGCCGATGGAAGCAGTGGTATGTCATCTTTTTTGCTGCCTATTGTTGCGGCAGCGGGATGTGTGGGTGCAGCGGGCACGGGCTCGGGTTGAACGGCCGAAGACAATGGCGATAGAGAAGGCAAACGCGTGGGTAGTTGCGGTAGTGTCTTTTGGCGTTTTGCTGCCGGTTCGAGGGTGGTGGGTGGAGTGGGATGTCTGGTGGGGGCGGCGGAAAAGTCATGATTGTCTTCGTCTTCGTCTTCGTCGGAGATCATCAGGGCTTCGAGATCATCCTTGTCGAATTGTGCGCTGGCGGATTGAAAGCCGGAAGTGTGGGTTGCGTTCCATGCTTGTGGTCTTGTGCCAGATGTGGTTCTGGAGATTGATGTTGTGGGTTTTTGTGCTGTGGGAGCGGGTTTGGGAGGGGCGTTGGCGCTGGAGGAAGAGGTTGCGCCACCCTTTGCAATAGCCGGAGGTTTGAAGGGACGTTTTGTCGCTGCTGTGGCGCCTACTTGGGAGGGTTGACGATATGGAGGTGGCATGTTTGTTCGACTGGGAGACGGACGTCGAGAAATCAGAGACCGCGTCACGCGTTGGGCGTCGGACTTTCCATCAAGGTGCTGCGAGGGTCGTTATTTCGCAACACTCGTCACCTCTCTCTCTATCACCATGTTGGAGTCATCCAAGGACGACGTCTTTGAAAATGTAGAAGCCCGTAATGCTTATCGCCTATCGCCTGATGCTCTATCTACGATATGCGCTGTTCGTTGCCTTGCCACGATCACATGCTGTATCTCAATGCAAGGCAACCACCACTAATGCTCACTACTCCGCCTCGCCAGCAGTTCTTCCACCAACTGCACCAAACCTCTCTGTCAAGCACGCAAAACTGAAGACCCATGATCCATAAATGGCTCCCACCAACCTTTACCAATATCTCCATCCTTGCCCATTCTCACTTTCCTCCCATCCATCCATCCTACAAAAACCATCTACCCTGCACTCTACAACCAAAGACACCCATCATTCCGACCTCGCAAAACCAACTATCTCCCTTCTTGTCTCAAACGCAAGAATGTGCACCCAATTCTACCGCCGCTACTCCTGCGGCGACAAACGCAAAGAAGACTTTCGCCAGTGCGAAAAACGTCGCGGTACAAACGTCCGCTGCGAACCCGTCGAATCAAAATTCTACGAAGAAGCCGCACACTATTGCATCGAGCATATGATCACGGATCAGAGTGTGGGCATGAAGAGGGTTGCTGGTGTGAAGAAGGAAAAGAGTTAGATGGAAGAGGAAAGCAAGTGTAGAGAGACCTAAAGTGCTTGGATGGTCTGTAAGGGGGGGGGGAATAATGCTTGTTTTGCGTCCCTTTGGTGACGGTAGTAATACTTGTACTGATGGTTCGGCTTCATGTTGATGGCCATCCAGTTCTTCAAATCACAAGCACTTTGCTGAACTGGCACCGTAAGAAAGTTTAGGAATTTTGGTTATTTGAAATTCATATGGTCAAAGGGGTCATGATACGCACAAAATGCTGCAGAAAGGGACGGACGATTAATATACAAAGAGGTTCGACATTCACTCTTGTCCCAAATCCCCTTATGCAGCCCACTCGACAACCTCGAGAGCAAGCATGACCAACACAAGCGTGCTGGGCAAGATCCAGACAACGTAACTTTGCACCAGCAATTTGGACATGACGCCCATAAAGACGCCATTGATTTGGCAGATCTGAGCGAGTTGAAGAGCAGACGGAGCGCCAGTAAGCAGGAAGCAGACAATGACGAAGATAGGATCGTCGAGGATGCTGACAGGGACGTATTTGGCGAAGATGGCGAGGAAGGGAGCCATGATTAGGGTGGGTAGGAGCATGCGGCTGACGAGGGCGGCGATGAGGAGGTTACGCTCTTCCTTCTTGCCTTCAGGAGTGGTAACCAGTTCTTCTTGAGGGAGAGTGTTGCGGGCGAGGTTTGCGCCTAGGACGACAAGGATCAAGGGGACGGCGACACCACCACTCTGCTGGATGGCACGAGTGACCGAGTTGGAGACAAAGGTGTGGGGAGCGAAGAAGGTGTGCTGGAGTTGAGGCACTGAAGCGACGATCAGGGCAGCAACCATGGCCCAGAGAGGAGGGTTCATAAATTCCCAGACGCCCTTGAAGAAGCGACTGGAGTAGTGAGAGACGGTGCTCAAGAACTTTTGCATGCCTGGAGGGAGCTTGGCGAACATGGTGTTGAAGAAGGACTTGATCGAGGCGCCAATGCGAGCGAAGAAGTGCGAGATGCTGGCCTTGACACCGGTAGGTGCTTCGGATTGATCAGTCGAGGCAGTCGAGTAGTTGGGGAACTGTGTCATGTGGCCAGTCGAACGTTGACGAGGACCAAGATGGCCGGCAAGATTGCCAGGTCCAGTACCGACAATATTTCCGTTGGCAGGTGTAGCCATGACTTCGCCGTCGACAGGCTTCACAGTGGTGGCATCGTTGAACGATGACGAGCCGATGGAAGAGACGGTGCTAGGAGAATCGTCACCAGAGGCCGAGCCACTGATCTTTTTGGTCGAAGACGAAGCCTGCTCCAAGTCTTCTTCGTCGAGATGGTCGCGGTATCTACCCTCCTCAATCAGGTTGTCCCTCTCTTCATCAGCAATCTTGGTGTCCTCGATAGCGGGAGCGAGCAGAACATTGTAGCCCCAGGTCCAGCGCACCAATTGACCGAGTTGCTGAAAGATGAGCAGGTACAAGATACCTCTTGCAGCAACTTCATTGTCGTTGTCGTGGGGGACGCGGTCCCAGTGCAGACCCTTGAGAGTCTTGGATAGCGAGATGACGAGCGAGATGGGCAGCGAGTTGGAATTGCCAAAGACGCCCATGGCGATGACAAAGTTGGTCTGTCTCTTACCAAAACCAAAGGCCTTGGACATGAGACGAGCGCAGATCCATGAAACAAGAGTCTGGACGCAGAAGATGACGGGAATGACGGCAAGGTCGACGAGCTTGTCGGCATTGAGTTGTGAAGCGAGCTTGGTAAAGACTAGACAGGGTGTGAAGAGTTGTACGTTCAGGTTGGCGACCATTTTCTGGGCCTCTGCGTCGAACATGCCCCGCCTGGCCACAATGTAACCCGGCAGACTGACGCATACCACCTCGAGCACGGCTTCAAAGACCAGCAGCACCAAGTGGGCAAAGTCTGGGTGTGACGTGTGGCCGTTCCCTAGGGCCAGCATGGGGAGCTCCATGGCTGCAGATGTGTATCTCCTCTCCTTCAGACCTCCCAATCCTGTTGACAAGACATTCGCGGCGTTGAGGCGGTATGAGGTTGGAGCAGTAAACCAGGTCATGGCGGCGTTTTGGGTGAGAGCTCGCTACGATAAGCTTCTCGTCGCGCCTGTGGTGGTGCTGACACTTTTGAGTCTGGAGACGACACTTTTGAGTCTTGATTCGACAAAGCGAAGGAAGGCGCGTATCAATATGGCAAACTTTCCAGAGGGCAGAAATTGGTTGGCGTGCTTCTTTGACCAAGCGCCCACTTTCAACCAAAAACAGCTGCCATGCGTCACTGCCAAGAACGGTGCCATCTAGATTCCAGAGGCAAGAGCCCGTCCAAGGAACTCTGTCTTTACCACGCCATCATTCTTCTGCTTTTGTCTGTTGCTCTTGTGCTCAGCCTCTTTGCCTACACGTAGAGTGCCTGCTGTGAACCGTGTTGCGCCATCTCCTCACAGCCAAGCGCCGTCTTTACACAGCCTGCCTAGGTATCTTGTCTTCACAGTCCACCACACGGGTGCTTTCCTGGAGAAGTCGCAAGTCCGCGCGCCAATCATGACGTTGAACCCGCTACACGTTTCTACCCAGCCTCGTCCATCGACACTCTGTGGACCTGTGATACTTGCACAATTGCCTGCCTCTTCTCTACATCGACAAAGACGCGACTGCATGTGATATAGATTCTCCCAGCAAGTTCGCCGACAACCCCACATATCTGCATCCTTCGTGCCTTCGCCTATTAGAGACATCAATCTATTCCACGCACTACCGCTCTAAATTTGCATGCAGCCTAACTCGCGTGCCGAGTGCGGTCAGAAGCCTTCCATCATGATAGGCCAAACTTGACAGAAGGATGCACTTTGCCAAAGCACGTTGAAAATCTTTTCAGAAAACATACCTCAGCTCATATATACCCAAGCACAACTGACCCATCATGGTCGTGTCTGTAGAAGAGGGGTCTGATCAACATGGTAGGTACGACTTATATATCGGTAGGTCTTGACCGGCCCCAGCTGCTCGTGTGTCAATCGTCTTTGTGGTTTGTCTTCTCAGCATCCAAACCCATCAAATTCATCTCAGGGGTGTGTCAATCATGGCACTTCTCGACAATCTGCCGAACGTCGGCATTCTCGCAATTTTCGCGGTGGTCCTCTACTTTGCAACGCATGCCATCTACAACCTCTACTTTCATCCGCTCTCACAGCACCGAGGACCTTTTCTCAATGCAATCTCTCCCCTACCTCGCCTCTGGCTGAACATCAACGGCTGCGAACCTCAGACAGTCCTCAAGTGGCACCTCAAATATGGCCCTATCGTCCGCATGGCACCCAACGAACTCTCCTTCATCACCCCGGCCTGGAAAGAAATCTACGGCTTCAAGAAGCCAGAGCTGACCAAGGATTGGACCATGTATGCATTATCTGAGAACACAAAGAGATCTATCCTTTTGTCTGGTTCCGATCATGGTAGGCAGAGAAAGATGCTGGCACCGGCATTTAGTGAAAGAGCTCTGAAGTTGCAGCAGAGTATGTTGACGACCTACACTGGTATGATGGTTGAGAGATTGGAAGAAAGGATGAAGCAGAACAAGTCGATTGATATGGCCAAAGTGTTCAACTGCGTTACGTAAGTCTTTCTTGGTTTCTGGTCCAGGCTGTATCTCTCAAAGGTTGCTCAAGTCCAGAAAGAGGTTCATCATCAAATGCGCAACATGCTAACCAAGTCAACAGCTTTGACACTATTGCCGACCTGATGTTTGGCAAACCTCTCGGTCTCTGCAAAGACATGGAGTACTCGGACTGGCTCTCCCAACTCTTCGTCTCCATCTGGCTTGTTGGTTCCTCTCGCGCTCTTCAATACTTCCCTATCCTCTTCCGCCTCGCAACCATGATGATCCCGAAACATACCCAGGACTCGATCGACGCTTCCTACCAAAACACCGTCGACAAAGTAAACAAGCGTCTCGAGATGAAGACCGAAAGACCCGACATGTTGGGACTTATGCTCAAGCACAAGGAAGAGGGTGCAGAGATGACTATGGACGAGTTGTATGCTAATGCCGATTTGTTGATGATTGCTGGTACCGAGACCACGGCGACGAGTTTGTGTGGATTGACATGGCATCTGTTGAACAACAAGCCTATCCTTGAGCGCTTGGCCAAGGAGATCAGAGAGGCATTTACCAGTATCGACGACATTACCATGGAGTCATTGCCGAGATTGCCTGTAAGTAATGTCAAAGCTATGCTACGAAAAGAACAAGCTAATCAGAACCTAGTACCTGTCTGCCTGTCTGGAAGAAGGCATGAGAATGTTCCCCGCCGTCCCCGAAGGCCTTCGTCGCATCACCCCTGCCACCGGCGCAACAATCAGCGGCCACTTCATCCCGGCAAACGTACGTTGCCTTGCCTTACCCTCCACCTCACAACTCCCTACTAACCACTTCCCACCCACACAGGTCAAAGTCAGCATCCCCCACTACGCAGCCTACCACCACCCCACCAACTTCTCCTGCCCCGAAACCTTTGCCCCCGAACGTTGGCTCCCTTCTTCTCATCCCCTCTACACTACCACCTACGCCTCCGACAAGAAAGAAGTCTATCAGCCTTTTTCCGTGGGACCGAGAAACTGCATTGGTTTGACGCTTGCATATCACGAGATGAGATTGATCATGGCGAATTTGCTGTGGCATTTTGATGTGCAGCTTGCAGAGGAAGCGAGAAAGGATTGGTTGGATCAGACTACGCATTTGGTGTGGGACAAGAAGCCTTTGCCCGTGAAGGTTTTGCCCAGAGGAGAGATTTTTGGTTAGCGAGAGAGAGTATGATGGATTTTCTCGAGAGGGATCGGGATGATGTTGGGGATAGTTGATATTGTCCAGACCAGAAACAAGAAAAAGGTGAATGATTGCAGCCTTAGAGAGTGCAAACCAGACCCACCACCATGGGAATCTCAATTTGGTAGAACATCTACAAGATCCATCTTTTCCCTCTTTAATACTCAAAACTTCCTGTTGTTCCTGCAGTTCCTTTGCCTCTGAACGTATCGTCTAGTCCATCTCTGATACCCTCGTCATCTCCTTCCGCCTCTGAATCGTCTGGCAGATAATCATCAGAGATCCTCAATGCAGGCAACGGTGTCCTTCCACTAAGGATGTCATACAAAGAATCCTCACTGACTTCTTCCTGCATCTCTTGACCTCCTGCTCCTCCCCTTGCATCAGAGGACTGCGTGTGCACTGGCGAAGAAGGAGCAGAAGGAGCACCGAAAGGGTAAGCAACGACCCAACCACGTTTTCTCGTGGTGATGAGCACAGTAGTGGAAGTTGCCCAATGCTCATTTAGCAGGTCCATCGGTGAAGCAGAAGAAGTCGATGAAGAAGCTTTGGGTGCGGGAAAAGGGTGAGAGAGGTGAAGGGGTGCGTTTGTTTCGCCCGTGGTGGAGGACAGGTAGATTTGATTGTCTTCTGTATGGCTGAGCAATAATCCAGAGATTGTAGGATGCCATTGCAGTTTTTTGATGGTGGTGTGATGGTGAAACACCAGCATTGAGTCGTTCTCATCATCATCATGGGTTTCTGCTTCTGACTTGGTGTCCTGGGTGGAAGAAGCGAACATGGGCTTGGAAAAAGGAATCTTCCAAACGAGCACAGTTTCTGGGAACGCTTCTAGGCGCAAAGCGACGAATCTTGCGGTTGCGTCGAATTTCATCTCGATGGCTGGCGAGTAGGAGGCTAGGAGTTGGTGTGTTGTGTCGTCGCCATTACCCAGATAAGCCCAGTTGCGATCGCCTTTGCCGTTCACTTGCTCGCGGTATACGGCTGAAATGTCATCTTCAACCACCGTCCATGGCTCCAGAGTATGTACTGGAGAGAAAGTGGTCGTGGAGAGAAGAGTGATACTGCCATCCGCATTGGCGAGGGCAAGGCAATTGGACCCCCATACTTGTCGTAGAGGACCTAATGTGTAAGTCTCTTCGACGGACTCGGAGGTTGCAGGAGGATAACTGCGATAGAAGTTGCCGTCTGCAGTGTAGAGGTGTACGGCAGAGTTTGGTGCACTCAATGGTGTGTCCAGTACGCTCAACCATTTGCCTGACGGACTCCAAGCCAGTGATTGAGCATCGGTAGTGGGAATATTCATTGTCGTGAAAGGGGTAGTTGATGTGGCCAGCATGAAGGACAATGTGTCCATTGCCGAAGTACGACACAACATGGCAAGAACTACATCTCGTTAGTCATGCTTTCCCAAATCAGTAAACCAAACATACCTTCGACTTTGCCCTTGAGTCTTCGAGTGCCCCATGCAGACTTCAAACTACCAAGACCAGTCTTCAATTCGCCAATCTCAGTGACCCGACTTCTTGCCACCTCAAAGATACCAACCCTACCAAACTCCCACACCACAACGACATTCTCACCAAAAACATCCACGCTAGCAATTCTACCCAAGCTAGCGCTTCCGTTGGCGATTTTGACCCTGCTAGCTGTGTTTGCCAGACTGTAGAGCGAGACATGGCTGCTGGTCTGGAGAATGATAGATAGCGAACACGGGGTCCAATGAAGTGCAGGTGTTTCGGTCGACCGTGTCGTTGGTGTATTCAAGTTGTCAAGCGGGAACGAAGAAGCGATGGTTAGAGTTGCTGTATAGTAAACATAGAGATGATCGGGGGTTAGACCGGCGATATAATGGCCATCTGGTGATGGCGAGGCGTGTGTCGTTGCTGTTGTCTCGATGTTAGTGTTTGTAGACTCAGACAACAATATTCGATAGAGATATGGGTATGTTGATGGCGACGATGATATCTTTCTAAAGGAGGTGAGGAAGTGCAGCTAGCCATGAGTTGATCAATCTCATGCACGATGAGACCACGACCTAACATGGAACCAATATTATGCATCATTGCAAGTCTTTCATCCGCACTCGATCGAATACAAAACAATGAATTATCCAAGCAGACTGTGGTCCTGGTGTCTTCTCGATTGCGCATCGATTCTTTGCGCGAAGAGGATGTGCATAAAAAGAAAGAGAGCAAGAGAATACTAGGACTCACATTCTACCAATTCAGAGACATCCATAACTACCGACAAGACGAACAGCTGTAGAATTATTAAAGTTGTGGTATGGATGTAAAATTGTCGATATACAACTGTTTGTTGATGCTGCAATGTTGCGCGGAGAGTTTTGCCGAGCAACGCAGTTTTTACCGGACGGTCAGGGTGACCGCCCGACATGCCCAAGATGAAGGCACATCGGAGAATCAAGTTATAGCTAAGCCTTGCTTTCGTTGGACTTCAAGCCATTGACATGGGAAAAGAGTACAGAATAGCTAGTGGTGGTTGGCATATAAGAGACATGATTCGAGTTTGATGGAGCATAAAATAGAAAGATGATGTATTGTTAGGTTCAAAAACTCGCTGAGTAGGGTATAACAACGCTAAGTGGCAGAACAAAAATGAATAGGAAATGCAATCAGTGAAAATGGCTCTCAACCCTTGGACAGCACTGGACTTTGTGAATCCCGCCTAATGTGCGGCGTGCCTTTTTGCTCGTCTGCCTCAGGAATCACACCAATGAATCCTATCATTGACTTCCTATCACCAAGACTGAGCTTCTTTGCTCTTGCAGAAGCTGGCGATGCCGGCGGGCTGATACTCAATCTCAAAGCAGCTGCCTTCTTCGCTGCATGCTCTTCCAAAGCGTTCGCAAAGAATGGATCAATGGCTGCACCGGCAGCTGAAGCAGCTTGGAGCACAGGTGCGTAATTGATCATGTCGGGTCGTAACGTATTGATTTTGCCAAGACCAGTCTGTGAATCTAGTCCGCCAGAGAAGAAAGGATTGTCATCAGGACTCGGGCTAGCAAAGAAAGGATTGTCATCAGGACTCGGGCTAGCAAAGAAAGGATTATCGTCAGACTTTGCTGGCGTGTTCGAGTCGGACGCGGGTTCGGAAGCCGAAGTTTGTATGTGTAACGAACTACCTCTCCTTTTGGCGACCAACTTATTTATGGTCTTCGTAGTGTCATTGCTATCAGCCTTCTTGGGCATCGAGATCCGATCCTGAGTAGAGGTTGAAGGTGTAGTTTTCGCGCCAAATCGCAGACCATGGCGTAGAAGATTACGATGCTGACGGATTTCTCTTCGAATGCGTTTGTACTCGCGGTAGTCGTCTAGCTCTTCCGCATTCGGATGTTCTAGTACGGGACCGAGAGGTGGCTCTGAAGGCAGACGGTCGAAGGAGATGTAATAGTGGATTGCCTTGGTCTTTGGATCCTGAATGATCCGCCATCCAGAAACCTTGTAGAGTCCATCGTACCTGATTCCAGCGCGAGGAGCGAAGAAGCTGCGCAGAGTGTGGCTCCGTAACACGCGAATTGGCCGTCTGGAAGCAAGGGTCCCGGCGCAAAGGCGATATCGTCTAGAATCTCCTGGGGTCGAGCGGTATGTGAAGTGTGCTGGATCTGTGCAATCGACTTCATCACCATCTGCCAGGAGTAAGGCATATGCTTGTGAGTAGCAGTTTGTCACACCGCTGTCACCTGAAGTGTTGGCAATAATGCCGTCATGAAACGCAAACATGGTGTTGATCCACCAGCTGGAAGAACTGTTAAATAAGTCAAAGTTGTGAAGTGGCCACCACTTACTCTCCCGGTTGGAATCCAAGGTCCCCATTCCGCCTTGCGAAGTTTGGATTAACCCACGCGGTTTCTTTACGCGACCATTTGAGCAGTAGTGCCTCTCGTTGAATATCCTCAGGAGTACTGATGCCATGTAGCCTTCCGCCCGTGTCGTAAAGATTGATCTTGATACTTGAAAGTGGACCCCATTCGGATTCCCATTTGAAGATGATTTCTTCGGCTTCTTCAATCAGTCTGACCGGCCATCTGGTGGCACGCCTAGAGATTTCGATGAGGGCCAGGTGTACGCGAGAGTCGCGAATAGTCTCGAGATTCAAGTAAGATGTGCGTAGCTGTTCGAAGAATTTGAAGAGAACGATAACAGTATCGGGTCGTAGGGTATTCGGGCCCTCTCGAGCAGTCAGCGGGTCGAGCTCATCTCGAATCCATGAGACGCGGCCTTTGAGGTAATCAAGGTCAAGTACTGAGGCTTTTTCGATATGAGTAGGGAGCTGCCAGGCCGAGAATGCTGGTTGATCAACCATTGCGGTGAAACGGAGATGTCATCAAGAGAGAAGGGGAGTTGTTTGGGGTGTTCACGAGAGTTGCGCAGAAGATTGATGGGATACAGGGGGAAGCAGCGAACTGGACACACTTGGACAGGACGAAAATCTGCTTTGTTGAAACAACAGAAGGAACCAGGGCGTGTATATAGCGAGTGCCTAGAAAGTTGCGATTAATCTCGCATCAGGGACGGGATAGCCATGGCTTCGATCGGCACGCTATGATTAATGATGCTGTGTGAATTTACTTTGCACTGTCTTGCTCGCATCTGGCCACTTCAACGGCCATGACAATTCTACAGCAGCCATCGAAGAAGTCGAGCAGTATGATGGCACCAACTCTTGCAAGCAGACATTGCTAGAACAATAACAATACTCGGTGACTCGATCTCGACAGTCGGGACGAAACGCAACGACAGCAATGACGAGGGAGCCCAAGAGCACTGACGCGCAAGTGGTCGCAGCCGGTAAAGTGAGACTTCGACCAGGGATGGCAGGGCAGCGTAACGCCAAGGCCGACGGTGAATCCCCGGGTCAAGCGAAAGCCCACACTCGGCCACTCAGAATTTGCAGCTCGCGTCGAATTCTGAGTGATCGAAGCGACTTCTCGACACCACGCCAACCTCGCCCATTTCCGCCCTCCCTCATCACATCGCCAACATGTCTGACGCCGGAGAAATCGAAGTCGAGCAGCCCCAGGGCTACCCCGTCCTGCCCAAGGATGTCGCCCAGGAGATTGGCAGCGTCAAGCTGTTCAACAAGTGGACCTACGAGGATGTCGAGATCAGAGATATCTCTTTGACGTGAGTCGCAGCACTCCGAAGCCGACGCTGGGATGGTCATTGTCAGTCTGCGATGGATGGAAAGAAAGAGCTGGATGCGAAAGAGTCGGACACTGGCGCAGGTCTTGGAAGAGAGACACGGCGCGCAAACATGATACCATACCATACAGACTGGCAACAGACGCACCTACGAGGCAGAGGAAGTATCGGCACGCGCAAGCACTCAGCTGACCCTCATACCTCAGCGACTACATCCAGATCCGTCAGCCCGTCTACCTCCCCCACTCTGCCGGTCGTTACGCCCAGAAGAGATTCCGCAAGGCCCAGTGCCCCATCATTGAGCGTCTCACCAACGCCCTCATGATGAACGGCCGCAACAACGGAAAGAAGATCATGGCCGTCCGCATCGTCGCCCACGCCTTCGAGATCGTGCGTACTTTTCCGAGTCGACACCCTCGCTTCCCGGACAAACTAACACTCCCTGCAGGTCCACATCATGACCGACCAGAACCCCATCCAGATCGCCGTCGACGCCATCGTCAACTGCGGTCCCCGCGAAGACTCCACCCGTATCGGTTCCGCCGGTACCGTCCGTCGCCAGGCCGTCGATGTCTCTCCCCTCCGCCGTGTCAACCAGGCCATTGCCCTCCTGACCATCGGTGCCCGTGAGGCCGCTTTCCGCAACATCAAGTCTGTTGCCGAGTGCCTTGCTGAGGAGCTCATCAACGCCGCCAAGGGTTCTTCCAACTCGTACGCCATCAAGAAGAAGGATGAGCTCGAGCGTGTCGCCAAGTCCAACCGATAAACGTATCGCCTGGGCAGGCTGCAAAGGGAGGGAGAGGATTTGTTGGTTCGAAAAAGAGAAAGACATTTTACAAAAGAATGGCAAAAGCTCGTCTTTTTTTTTTTCTCGCTTCAGTGCTGCCTTGTCACATTTCTTTTTTGTGCAAGCCGACCTTTCTTCTCTCTGGACGTGAGATGATCAAAACATTCCCAGGGAAAGGTGTATCGTTCCGTGTGATCTAACAGGGCTGGAAAACATGGGGCGTTTCTCTCTTTTTCTTTCTTTCAACGGATCTGGTCGCTATGCAACAGGGCTAGCCTCATGTCGAGAATGCAAAAGCAAAATTTCATCAAATTCCTTCTCTTCGTCTTTTGACCAAACTATAATCATTCTCTCGACACGCATAGCCCAAAGGCTCAACTTATCAGCAACTGTCACATAACACTGTCTTCTTGCCGTCGCTGTGGGGTTCCTGTAACACACTCTTGTCGCTGTCACTACTACCAACAACACTCGATGAACAATCTCATCGCAAGTCCTTCTGCTCCCTTGACTTTTCCATCTCTCCCATCCCATGGCATTCCAGAAAAAAATCCAGCCGATCTCAAGGTATCATTGACATACCCCTTCCTATCAATCGTCCATGCTTTGTCGAATCTATGACTACTAGAGCAGTATATTTGCATACTCATGCCTTACTCTCCTTTTTTCTATACTGTAGTCCTGCTTGTCGTTTTATATTCGCTTTGTTTAAAATCTTGTAGGTTCATCGGCATGAAATTCGCAATACTCGTTCACTCACCAGAAGAACAAAGATGCATAAGCAAGAAAAAGAATAATGCCAGTGCCTTGAAGACCCATCAACTATAAAAGTACAGCGGAATGGGAAACCGAAGGAACAGAAGGAACTTTTCCGCTTTTCCAGCTCCCCAAGAAAAAACACGCCATGCTGCCACTCAAAGATTTCCCAGGGACATACGTAAACAAAAAACAACAAAGCTCTCCTCTCCAAACTCGAATGTTGGTAGGCGAAGAGAAGCGAAGAGAAGAAACATGTACAGAGAAGAAAACACCTCTCCAACCCCTCATCTAAGGACCACGACTCTTAGATCTAGATCCCACACCCCCAGCTCCCGGCGGCGCAGAAGCATCTCTACCCAATCGTCTCGGTGTAGCCATGCCAGCAGCTCCATTACTCCTCGCTCTACCTCTTCTCTCCTTGATAGCAGCAAGTGCAGCCTCTCTATCAATAGGTGTATTGAGGAAATCAGGAATGTTGGGGTGCAACGCTGGCGTCGAGCAAGAAATCGTCATTGGGGTTTTGAGATGGTGAGGCGGTGCGCTGACGG
Source organism: Aureobasidium sp. GC_Fusr_1 (assembly GCA_026538705.1). Classification (NCBI taxonomy): domain Eukaryota; kingdom Fungi; phylum Ascomycota; class Dothideomycetes; order Dothideales; family Saccotheciaceae; genus Aureobasidium; species Aureobasidium sp. GC_Fusr_1. The sequence continues at coordinate 8,050 of JALPCE010000329.1, read as the reverse complement.
TGCGGGATGAAGGATTTGGTGTACGTGGTGGTTGGAGCAGAGGCAGAGAGTTCTCCTTGTCGCTGGTTGAAGAGGGGTCTTCTTCGTCGTCGTTGAAGTTTATGGGCACGCGGAGGGTTTGCTTTGTGCTGGTTGTCGGGGGAGGTACGGGGGTTGTGGTGTTTTGAGGCGAGTCGTGGGCGATTGGCGTGCTAGAGTGGCTGCGGACTGGTGTGCGGGTTGAGCGGGTCTGAGTTGTCTCTGGCTCGGGGGTGTCTTCAACAGCGTAGTCGTTGTGGACGGGTTCGGGGTTTGCTTCAGCCATTGCTTCGTCTTCTTGTTTCTTGGGCGGGTCAATCTCGATGTCAAAGTCGTCAATTGGGTCCTCGCGCGGCCGGGCGTGTGAAACGGCTTGTTGTTGGCTTGTGAGCAGCTCAAGGTGCTTGTCCTTTATGGCCTGAAGAGCGACAATGTGGTCGATCTCCAAGAAAGCAATCAAGTCATTTGAATCGACGCGCAGCTTCTTCTCCCAGTCGGCCTCTTCTTGCAGCTGTTGTTGCTGTCTCCAGTGCAGCTTCTCGCGCTCCATGTATTCTTTTTGCGTCTTGCGCAGTTGTTCTTCGTGCTTAACTTTCTGCTGCTTGAAGCGCTCCTTGGCCTTTTCGTACTTTTTCTGTTGGAGCGAGTTAGTCGTGTGCATGAGGAACTCGATAGAAGGTGGATAGGCATACCTCGTACTCGTCCAGTCTCTGTCGCAAGTCGGTCTTTTCGCGCAGACGCTCTTCGGCCATGTCTCTCTGCTCCCTGAGCTCGTCGCGCAAGCTTGTGGCTTCCGTCTCGGCCTCCTCGCGCGCCATCTCTGCCCTCCTTAGAGCAGCTTCCAATCGCCGTACTGTGCGCTTTGCGCTGTCTTCGTCGCGGTCCTTGACTTCGAGGGTGGTAAAGCGGTCGACCAGGGCATTAACCGACATGTCGGGGGCGCTGTGTGAGGAGCCCATGAGGAATTTGAATGGTGATGTGATTGCGACGTGCATTGTGCCGCCAGAGCGTGAAGGCGACGCCATGGTGTCTGAGAACATTGATGCTGATGGCTAGGTGGGAGAGTGTGAGGAAGCTCGACTGTCGACTATGGACTGTGTAACAAGCTCGTGCGGAAAGATTTGGCCAGTTTACGAGTAAACACCCTTCTGTTGCACCAGCAACAACCACGCTGCACAGACCATGTCATCGTCACCACATCCACCACCCGAGGGACCTCTTCCATCATCCATCTTCCATCGATAATACCGCTTCAGCCTGCCTTTCTGCCGTATACAATGTACCTGGATATCATGAGTCGTGCTTACTAAGATTCACATGCCAACTTACGCCTGGTCTTGGATCTGCCATCTCGAGTCCCTCGTCTCTCGACGCAACCCAGTGAGGAACAGTTCAATCTCTGCTACCGACCATCCTGCTCGAGTCAGCGATGCCATAGTGATGCCTTGAAGTCCCATCTTGAGCTGCTCTGCATGCAAATCAGCAATTGAAACCATGTCTCTCACCACATACTCACCAACATGCCAATATCCGATCGCCTTGTGTCGCTTGTCGAATGGCCATGTTCCCCATGGCACCGGCCTTACAACCTCCACTGCATCTTCAAATCCTGCATCCAGAAGCATTTGCTTGAATTTTGACGCAATACGCATGTCGAAGCCTATCTTTCCTAGGATGCTACCCTGTATACCAAACCACTCGTCGATGAGTGGTGGGCTCGGTCTGCCCTCGAATGCTGGCATGGGATTAAAGTCAAGTTCAGCTAACTCGATATAACCGCCAGGTTTAAGTGTTCGATAGGCCTGTGCGAGCATTGAAGGCCAATCCAACACAGACATGAACATGAACCTGCAATGCACAAAGTCGAATGATGTTGGCGCCCACAGCCATTCTTGCTCGAGATCATCTATCTCGAAAATCAGGTTTGGTGGTACCCAGCTTGGTCGGACTGGCGAAATGTCGAATCCGATGACTTCGGCCGACGGATACCTGTCCGCTGCCTGCATTGCCCAGATTCCTGAGCTGTCCCGACATCGAGTATCTTCTGCGGACTATCGCCTACAGGAGCGAGATGAAGATTGCCTTCGAGAACCAGTGTCCACATATGGTGCTTCATATCCTCCCGATCAAGCTCTGCATCGTCGTTTGGGAGAAGATATCGTCCACCACCCATCGAGTGGTATCTGCGTCCGTTTTCCCAGTAGTAATCCTCGGCATCACTGCGGATGGTGCTGCATTAACTTGCAGACACCGAACTGCCATAGTCGCTAGGAAATAAACCCTGTTTCTGGGCTTCAGCATCAAATATACGACATACTCAACGGGATAGACTCACATTATCTCTGTCTGCCCCATCATCATCGTCTTCGGACGCATTAGAGATGGCGTCTTGACCATCGAATCTGGTGTTGGTATGATTGCTTAAGGTCGTCAACGAACTGCTAGCACTCGCAGCGCTAGCGGCCATCATGTAGTTTTGTGGCTTCCTAGTTGCTCTTCGCCTCCAGCAGTGAACTCCAATGATTTGATCTCTTCCTGAAATAAGGGTTTACCCTTTTTTCGATAGTCTGACGAATCGTTCGCTGACCTGATATGGGGCCAGTACGTTCATGCAATGATCGTCCGGCTGCTGGATGCAGCGGCAAGCTCGGGTTCGACTGTGTGGATTGTCGCGGCTACGCTTCAGTCAGCCGATGTAGAATACCGTACCAGCTTTGCTCTCTTGTTTGTTTCTTGCGTGGTCCTACGCAAAGACTCACGAGTTCTCCGGCACTGGAATCCTCCTTTAATATCTTGTGGGACATACAACGGCCGAGTATGGCCAAGTGATTCCTGGAAGCTGGTGCATTTCGTAGCGCACTCATGTGGCAGGTCGATCAGTGTCCAGAGGGAGGGGTGGTGCAGGATGCCAACTAGTTTCTGGCTGGCTGGGCTCCCGATCATCCTTCCCTGACCCATCTTCTCGTCTTGCAGAGCTAAAACGGAGAGGCAATCTCCTCTGCGAACCATTCAAATCTGCCTACGACTATTTGGATCCAGATCTAGACGTCAAATTCGAAGAACTGGGTTGTTGGGAAACCAAAGAGTGGGATTGTAGAAACGGAAGAGTCGTTCTGCCCGGCGATGCTGCTCATGCCATGCCACCTCGTAAGCCCATAGCCAAAACTCCTGTTTTTTTTTTCGTTTCCCATTAAAGATCCAGAATGGACAGAATACAAAAAGCTGGTTTGGACGGACACAATAGATCGTGGACAAGGTCTCAACCACGCAATCCAGGATGCATATAATCTCGTCGATATCCTTGTTGCCAACCGTGAAAATCACTCTGCCACTCCAAACCTGGCAGCGCAACTGCAGTCGTATGCTCACGAGGTCAGTGTCCGCGGTGCGCAAGAGGTTAGACTGTCAAAACAGAATGCCTATATGGTTTTGGATTGGAAGTCGCTCGAGCAAAGTCCAGTGTTCATGCACGCATTGGAAAGGAGTCCTGCTTCGAGTGACCAGAACCATGCAAAAAACTGAAGCTGGAGATGCGGCTGGAGAGGCCCAGCAGGAGGTTACCGCTATCGCTGGCGCGTAGAAAAGTAGTAAAATTGGATTACTGCTTTGGTCGATTTGAGTCATCAAAAAGATGACACTCCTCCATTTTTGAGATCATTAGTCCTCAGGCGCCTAGAAAACATGCAAATCTACCTAGACAAGACAAGTGAAGGGAGAATAAAAAGTGAAGATGCATCAAAAACATAGTCTAAATATTAGGAGACAGCTGGTCATGCGCAACCAACGACTCGACACTCTCAACACTGGCCTGCATGAACTTTCTCGCTTCAAGCCCAGCCCACACCTTGATCATCGAAAGATCACCTCCTTTGAGCATACTGCCCGCACCTCCAGAAGTGCCCAGTTGTCTCAAAATGGGAAGAGCCCTATATAGAAAAGAACAAAAAAAGTCAGCTCACCAATCCTCAAAAAGCAGGGAAGATCCAATATCTACGAACCCAGAGAACAAATCCAATTCGGGGTTTAAGCTGCGACCGATGCCTTCGAGGAGAAGGATACTTAATACTACGTTGACAAAGTCGCCTTCGAGTCTGACGTGGTGGCCGCGGACCATGCTCAATACCTCGTTCAGAATGTCGCCGATCTTGATGTTGCCGAGAGCAAAAGTGCGGCTCTTGACGCCTAGGACCAGATGTTGCATGCGGAGAGCAAAGACTTCCTTGTCAATGACGGCGGATGGTTGACGACAGCGCTCCACCATCAGATGTCCTGCTTTATAGCCATCGAATTCGGCAATGGATTTGAAGAGGTCGAGGAAGTTGCGGCGGTTGACGCCGTTCAACTCGGTAACGAGACCAGTGTCGATGAAAATGAGTTGTGGGCGGAAGCCTTCGCGATCGATCTGGTCCAGAGTCTTGCCCCAGTCGACCTTTGACTTTCTGTGAGGTCTTAGACGTTCGAGGACTTGTTCTGTCACATCCGTCGAGTGCTTGGGGTCGGGCTTTGGTCGACTGAAGAAACTACCCTTGACATCAATCTGGGCGGGCTTGTAGAATCGAACCATGATATTTCCAGGATGCAAGTCTGCGTGGATGAAATTGTCGATCAAGAGCATGTGGAGGAAGGCATCAAGACCCTCATCGGCAATCTCTTTTTGGAAGACACCACCACCGTTTTGCAAGAAGTCTTCAAGTGGAATGCCCTGGGCGAACTCTTCAACGAGGACCTGACGGGAGGTGTATTGGGTGTAGGGGTAAGGGAACCAGGCGGTGGTGCGGTCGCGGAAGTTCTTTCGGAAGATGGTCAAGTTGGCGGCCTCGATACGGAGATCGAGCTGTAGACGCATCATTTCACCAAATTGTTCTACTTCATCAGGGAACGAGAGCCACTCCATGGTAGGAACCAGGTTGATGATGGAAGCCATGAAACCCATAATCTTCAGGTCTCTGCGAACGATGCGCTCGATCTTGGGATGAAGAACCTTGATAGCAACATATTTGGAGGGGGTCCGTTGTGGGGTGCTCTTCAAAGTGATGTCAACACCTCTCTTGAACTTTTCACGGTAAGTGTCGGAGCTATGAGGATCGAGGTCTTCGCTGACAGCAATGTCAGGCTTTAGTCTTGCTTTGTAGACCTGTGCGATAGCACCAACACCCAGAGGCTTCTCGTCGAACTCGTCAAAGATGTCGTCGAAGGACATGCCGAAAGCTCGCTCGATGGTCTTCTTGGTATGGCGCAACGAGTGGGCGGGAGCATTTGAATGGAGGGCAGACATGATAGCGCACATCTGGGTAGGGAAAATGTCGGTTCTTGAGGCAGCCCATTGGCCGAGCTTGATGAAGGCAGCACCAGCTCTCTCCATGCCATTAACAAGGAAAGCATACCACCAAAGGGTTCCGGATCTTTCATTGTCTTTTCCAGGCTGCCTCTGGCCAAACCAGATGACGGGAACTGTCACGATGACAGGGACGAAGATGAAGATCAAGTGTAGTAGTCTGAAGCCAGTCGCAATGGGCTCGATGATCCAGGTGTCGAGGAAAGTCCAGATGCCTTTTCGAAGAGATGTTGAACTTCCGACCCAGCGAGGGACCTGCTCAGCCAGCTCTTTTCTAGAAGCCTCGAGCATCTGTTGCTCGCCGGTCAAGCCATCGTCGGACTCGTCGTTCTCGCTCAGCGATACAAAGGCGGCGGGCGAGAGGGCGGCGAGGCAGACGGTGCCACCTTTTAGCGGTGGCGGAGGACTTTTGAAGAATTGGCGAGCATTTTGGAAGAATCGCGGACGGTTGTATGTTCTAGCGGTGAAGGTGAAGGAGCGAGTGGCTTGTGATTTGAAGAAGGGAAGGGCGCCGGATTGCTTTGGGAAGGCGCGTTTCGCACAGGTGCGGCCAAAGAGCAGGGGAGCGCTCATACTGATTTGTAAAGAGCAGCTATCGTATCATCTGAGTATCCATGTCCTGTGTCGTCTATGTTCGAGTCAATGTTCTGGTAGCTGTCATCGAGTCGCTGCCGCTTCCAATGCTGCAAGTGCATCCTTGTGTCAACGTCATGGCCCATCACATGCAAGTCAAGCCCACCGGAACGGCTTTGCAGCGCTGCCGTCCCTTTCCTTGACTCGTCCGTCAAACATTCATGCACCATCACTCTACCCTCTGACAACGCCCAACATCACCCACCATGGGTAACGACGGTGGCAGTATCCCGACAAGACGTGAGCTGGTCAAGGAAGCCGCCCGCGACCCGACCACCACCGAAATCAAGCAATCGCAACATGAGCGACAAGAATACGGCTGGTCCACCGATCCCATTACGCGCAAACCTCTCTCTCCGCCCATCGTCTCCGATTCAAACGGCAAACTATACAACAAAGAGTCCATCATCGAGTATCTACTGCCATCCGACGATGCAACCACCACCAAGGCCGACGCCGACACAGTACTCCAAGGCTCAGTCAAGAGTCTCAAAGACGTTGTCGAGATCAAATTCGATGTCGACACCAATGCTGGAAAGGATGCGAAAAACGTCTGGAAGTGTCCCGTCACTGGCGACCGTCTCGGTCCTGGCGAAAAGGCCGTCTACCTCGTCCCTTGCGGCCACGCCTTCTCCGCTACTGCCATCAAGGAAGTCTCGGGCGAGCGTTGCGTCACTTGCGATCAGGAGTATGCTTCCAACGATGTCATTCCCATCCTGCCCACCACTTCCGAAGACATTGCGCGCCTGAGTCTACGCGTCAAGACTCTGAAAGAGAAGGGTCTTGCCCACTCCCTCAAGAAAGCCGCAAAGGAATCAAAGAAGCGCAAGAAGCGTGAGGAAGTCGACGAGGCTCCTGCTCTTGTCCCCGTTAATGACAAGAAGGACGCCAATAACATCAACAACTCTTCCACCGCTGCTCTGACAGCAAAGGTCATGCAAGAGCAAGAAGCAAAGAGGCGGAGGATGCACAACGATAATCTCAAGACCCTTTTCTCGTCCAGAGATCAGAGCAAACCTATTGGCAAGAGTGCAGACTTTATGACAAGAGGCTATGATATCCCTGCTGGCGCAAAGAGGTGAAGATTTTCTTGCCTTGCCCGGTGCCCTAATCTATACCAAAAACGCCACAATCCACGCTCGGCGTGCTCTGCCTATCTATCCGGTTGCTTCGGCCGAGCCACGCAACACACTATACACTATGGTTATCGCGTCGGACATGCTGTTCCTATCAAAGGTTGGCATCATCGTACAATAGCCTATCTGCACAGCAGAGCTCTTATCTTACGACCTCGATCATTCGGGGGGTGGTTATCACGCTCTATCGGACTTTGACCACTACCAGTTACAGAACTTTTAGGAGAAGCCTAGTCAACGGGTACAAGAAAACTGCCTCGTGCTCTTTCAAGCACCGATTTTGAATTGGCTTGCAACATCAATTTCTCGTAGCTACAGTAGAGCAATGGCAAAAGCACACGCTGAAGACTTCAGCTCTGTCGAAAGGTGTCCAATGTATCCAAGACGAAAGTGGCTCTGAGCTAAATAAATCGATTTGGGTATATATTGAATTTTTCTAAAAACACCTTTCCTGCGCCTCTGTTGCGGATATCTTTCCCTTTGTGGTATATACAAAAACAATGCTTTGCAACAATCTCTTTCGAACACTCGTCCAAGATCTTGAGGCTTCTCTACAGCTTCTGTCTCTCCATACCCTTCCAGCCGTGAGCCTCGGCAACCATCTCGGCCGCACGCTCGCCAATAGCCAACACGGTAAGCATGGGGTTGATGGTAGGCATCTCGGGGAAAACACCCGCGTCGGCGATTCTAATGCCCTGGAGACCCTTGACCTTTAATTGATGATCGACAACTGCAAACTCATCCTTGCTCACATCACCCATCTTTGTGGTGCCGGCAGGGTGGTAGACTGTGTGTGCTGCTCTGCGACCGTACTCGGAAAGCTGTTCGTCGGAAGTGACCTTGGGGCCGGGAGCCACCTCTCTCTTGATCCAGTCGCTGAAGGGCGCTTGTTGGGCAATCTTTCTGGCGGCTTTGAAGCCGGCGACGA
>JALPCE010000328.1:0-25170 GCA_026538705.1 Aureobasidium sp. GC_Fusr_1 | reverse complement strand
ACTCTTATACCCTTAGGAGTTTATATAGGTGTTAAGCGGCGGTAACGTAATAAAGTTAAGGGTCTAGGTTAAGGAGATGCTAAGCGTCTTAGTTACTTACCCTTACTCTTAGATTCCTTACCCTTGCCTTTATTAGACTTACTAGCTATTATATAAGGTTAGTTTAAGATTGTTAATGTGGATTAAACTGTTTAACTTACTTCTATTATAGAAACTATAGTTCTTATAGTTATTGCTAAATAAGTAGTTAGTGTAAGAGCTATAGAATAAGTTGCCTTAGCTATCTATAATAGTAATGCACTTAGTAAAGCGCCTATTGCCCTTACAATAAGCCTTATAAGCTTGTCTATCTTAGTAAATAACACGGTTATAAGCACTAGATATAAGAGTGGTTAGAAGGTAGTAGCTACCTTTACTAGCTTAGAAGGAGTCCTTACTATTATAGAAGTTAAAGGTTTAAGTTATGTCTAAAGAGTTATTAGAGGCGTTAATAAAGCGATCCATTAAAGCTCCCTAAAAGCTAGTAGGCTTAATGTTGTTACTACTACGAGCGCGTAAAGATTAAAGGAATTAAGAGGCAAAGATATAGTCCTAAGCTATCTTAGACTTAACTATTAAGTAGAGGTTAGTTAAGCCTAATGTAAGTTAAACATGTAAGGATTACTTATAATAATTAATTAAGTTAGCTTTAGTTAAGATTATAGTGCAATGGCTAGTGTTAGAGTTATTATTACCTAGCTTACGTAGATCCTTACCGCCGCCGCCGCCGCCGCTACGACCTTAACCTATAGCTATATGTCTACCACCGCGAGAGCTAAGAATAAGAGCTATGTTATATAAGTTAATTATAGTTAGAAAGGTGTTATAGAAGTTATAAAGATGTTATGTAAGTTATAATGATATTATATAGGTTAAGGAAGGAAGTAGAAGGTATAGAAGGTATAGAAGAGGGAAGGGAAGGTAGTAGATGTTAAGGAAGAGGAAGAGGTTTAATATAGAAGAGAAGGTGGTTTATATACTTAAGATTAGAAGCTAGTAAGAGCTTAATGAATTTAAGTGATTAAATAGGCTTATAACTAGTATTTAAGAGCGTGTTAGTATAGTTAAGAAGGCTGCTACCTAATTAAGAAGGTAGTTGCCTTATAAAAAGGCTTATAAAGAGGTAGGTAGTATAGTTATAAGTTTAATTCGGAGCATAATTACTATGTAAAATAGCTTTTAAGCTTAATTTATAGCCTATTTTAGAGCTAATTTAGGAAGTAAATAATGTGTAAAACAGTGCTTTTAAGCTTAATCCGGAGCGTAGTTGCCCTATAAAAAGGTAGTAAGCAGTGGTTAAGAAAGGGGTTAAGAAAGTATTAGGGCTAATTAAGGAAGTAATTAACCTTAGAGGAGCTTAAGATTAGTTACTACCCTAAGCACCCTAACTAGGGGCTTATACCTTCTAAAATGACCCTTACTACCTTTAAGTATAGTGTTATATTGTTTAATAGCTTAAAGAATAGTAGTATATTTATGATACAATTAAGTTTAATGGTATTTAACTACAAAACAAGGTGTTGCCGTGTGTTAAAGGTTTTTTTAATTATTCTAACGAAGCTTAAGTACTCTAAGCTATAGACTAATAAGATAACCCTAACTAAGCCATAGAATTCCATTTAGATTCTATGGATAATCCATAGAATCTAACGGTTCTATAGAGCTATAGAATTCCATGGAATACACTTAATTCTATAGAATAAATGGAGTTAGAAAGAGGGTCATTCTAAATGGAGTTAGAATCGACCGGAATTCTATAGATTCTATCCACTTTTAGCACTACGCCTCTAAGCCTTAGTAGTTCGCTACGTAGCGTTGTTCTCCTTAGTGGCACAGTCCTATACATCCCTTATAAAGCGATCTATGCTAAGTGTATAGTCCGTCTCGTTCTTAGTTCTAGAGGTCTCTATCCTTAGCTACTATACGCGCCGGCGCTCGTTAACTATACCTTAAACCTTCCTCTTAATTAAAGCATAGTTATGGCTAGTCTTCTGCTTCTAGTGCTTCTATATACGACGGAACTAGTGCGAGCTTAGTATGCGGTTATACGCTAGCGCATGAATCTAAAGGACATCGAGAAGGTCCTTCTTACGCTACTCGCTCTAGTGGCGGCTAGTTTAGCTATCGTCGACCGCGCTACTCGCGCCTCTACTAGCTCTACGAGCTCTTCCGCGGCCTCCTCCTCTTCCTCTTCCTCGAGAGCTTTAAGAGCTCTTAGCGTATGGCTAGCTCTAAGTACTTAGTTATTATTAAGCGCTCGGAGGAGCTTACGCGCTCTGCTAGCTTAGAGCGCTCTACGGAGTCGACGAGCTAAGGCTAAGGGCTCCTATCGACGGTAGCGACTTAGTACTAAACTGGCTCCATTAACTCGGCGGTAAGTAAGAGCTCTAATTATTCCAATTATCTATGCTAGTACTGACAAGGTGTATATAGATGGCTACGCTACGTCCTTAGAGCTTCTGCCTCTCGCTTTAAGCTCTGGCTAGCCGCTACGCTAGCATCGAACTAACTGTACGCAGTAAGATTAGCCTCCTGTAAGGCCTTAACACCATGGTGTACACGCTGAACACCATGCTCCGCGGAGCTCGAGCAACTAGCCAGTCGGAAGCTCGATATCGCTCCTGTCAAGGTGTTGAACACCAGGTGCTAAAACGACCTACTACCACTACTACGAAAAGAACAACGTTTGCGCACGAGTCATGGATTGTATACCACTTATCTATCTACAGTCCAAATTTGGAACAAATTGAGTCGCTCGTTATCAAATGCGACCGTTCGGAAATTGTGGTATAAGTTGGAATGCTGTCCTACTTCCCCACCTGTTCCACTACACCCCTTGTTCTTGTACCTGAAGCTTTTCAAGGGCGTGAGTTGCAAAGCGGACTCTCCATGGTCCGCGAAGTGAGACATGAGTGCCTTTTATGTACACCTCCTTAATTAAACATTCAGACAATCGCTACAATTGCTTCAGTTGTGCTGATACTTCGCTTTACACCCAAAATCGGGGCCTTCGGCTTTATATGACAACTTGATTGGTCGAAACAACATAGCTATGGATGTAATCAGAGCTAAGTAGTATAGTCCAATCTGAGTCCTATAATTGAATCATTGTCTGTCCAGAATTAAGGCGCTCTAAGCACTTTTCAATACCCGGGTAGGTCCAGTTGTACAAAGAGTGCTTGTATAGCGTTTCAGCGTCTTTCCTCTCGTGAGACTGCCGAGTGTAATTCTGAATCTGCGAAGCTCTCGGTCTTCGCACACGGTCGAAGTCCTTAAGTAGATCAGGGACCTCGTTTCTCGTTACGTCAGCCAAACCAAACAGGAAGTGCAAACCCTCAGCGTCTTCCATGGCTTGGGTACCGCCTTGACCTTGATGAGGGGTCATAGCATGTGCAGCATCGCCAATCAGTACCGTGCGACCATTAACATAGCTCGGCAGGGGATCTTGATCACGGAGCTGCCACAATTTGACATCGGAAGCGAGGCTCGATAAGTTGTCAGCGTTGGTAAGCGATGAGAGCTACAGACAGTGTATACCTTATGAGCTTGCGGGAAACCTCGTCAAAGTCCTTGAAACACTCCATGAGATCGTCTTTTGATCCATTCGCAGACCACGATTCGGTACTTTGCGCTTTCAGCATAGTATCGGGGACGATAGCGACAAAATTGAGCAGTTTGAAGTCTCTGCAAGGGTAGATGACTAGAGAGCGGTTGGTCTTGTCCAAAGCCAAGTGGATATAAAGTCCCACTGGTTTTGTCCTATCCATTGTGCGATGGCCTCCGAGGCCGTTCTGTTCAAGTGCGTTGATTGGTATGGTCCATCGAAAGGCAGATAGGCCAGAAGGTCGAGCCGATTCGAAGGCCGCATTGCCCACGATGAGGGGACGCACGATGGATTTGATTCCGTCGGCTCCTACAAAGGACCCAGAAACGTCAGCGCAATGCTTCTTCTTCGGAAATAAGTGATATTTTACCAATGACAAGGTCAGACTTGATTACCTCACCACCTGCAAGAGACACATCCCCGCTTTGGACGTCGACGTCAACTGCATGGGTAGACCATCTGATATTTGCTGGTTCGCCAGGAATCCCAAGCTCATGAGAGGGTGTCGTTGCCAGACGAAGCAGTTCGTTAAAAAGGTCTGCACGATGCTGGAAGTACCAAGCGCCCTTCGCATTCTTCATGAACGGGATCATGTCAGTCATCCCAATGGGACGACCTTCGATGTTGAAGGTTTGCGCGTGCGTTGCCTTGAGTGAGCCTGTCTTTTCCGGACTGAAGCCCACTGACTCCAGCCATTCAACAGCTGTAGGACCCAAGTTGATAGCCGCGCCTACCTCACGACCACCCCCCCATCTCTCAATCACAGTGACATTGTGTTTCTCTCGCAGAGCCCGCGCCACTGCCAAGCCACCAAGACCAGCACCCACGATGGTAACATCCAGCGGCTTCGACATGAAATTGGAGAAGGTAAGATTGTACTTGCAGAACCGAGTCCTACGAGTCTGCAACTTGGTCTAAATAGTCACTCTAGGCTGGTTTGCACTCTGTTCTTACCTTATATAGAAATGCAGCGGACGTTTGATTTGGAATCATGCGGGGTGGGACCCCGGGACACATTGGGGGCGAAACCGAGCGCTCCTCCGCAGCCGAAGATCGGATGGATGGCCACTCCGTTTATGGAGATCTAAAACTGTTTAAGTTCTATCACTAAGAATTTACTCGGTAGATGTCCTCCACATTCCCGAGGTTACAGCTTTAGAACGGCTCTAAACTTATTATTACTAAGCGCTTAAGAATTATATAAACCACCGTCTACCGCCTATATTTTAGCCACCTATTTACTTACTACGATAATTTCCTTTCTAATCGTTCCCAGAGCGGGACAAGCTCGAGAGAAGCTCGAGGTGATCGAAAAGGCTGTCGGCTTTTCCGAGCGAAGTCGCTTCTTGCGCGGATTCTCCGCACTGACTCTCCACCTCGTCGACGGTTGCATTCTCCTGTCCGCGAGCCTCGTAATACTTCGCGATGAGACTTCAAGACAAAAAAAGTATGAGTATGTGGTAAGGGACCAGATAGAAGTACCATCATGCATCACTCAATATCCGCAGATATCGCAAGGTGCCGGCTTCAAGCCTTCGATGTGTCTCGCTGGTGGGTGAAATCAATAAAGACCGAGCCCAGCGGAAATGCAATGACGATGGAACGAATGGAAAGATAAGACTGTTACAATCATGTCTGCTAAGCGCTTCTCCGAGGAGGCAGTTTGGATCGCGTAGGCCTTGAACCTGGGCACCATCACTGTGATCGGAATTTCCAAGCGACTTCGTTCTTGGGAACATCTATATCGCTCGATTTTCATTTCCGACAAGCAACGTTCTTCTTCGCGACGATGCGTGCCTTCCCAGCGCTAAAAACGTGAGTGGAACGCAACTCCGCTCCGCTCGCTTACACATGCCTTTGCAATCACAAATCTGGGAAAGGAAAATAAGGTTATGTTATGGCGCGAATCTAGAAGATGACGAAGTGTTGATCTGCGAGCGTCATCATATCATCGTCAGTATCTGGAAACAACAAAACATCAGCAACTATAAGGGTCGGCGCAATGCGCAGTCCTGCTATCGCATCCTCACTATCGTACCGCCAGACCTGCGCTCTCAACAATTTCCTTGCCCCACGCGAAATCGACCCACCTCTTCTCTGACCATGCCCTATCCTGAGACAGCTACTGGCTTTGTAGTCAAGGATCCCAAGCAGTATGTTGCTGCTTCGCAGCGCAGAATATCAATTACTGATTCGATGACAGATGGCAATCATTCCACAAGGAAGAATTCAAGCTCAAGACTTTTGAAGAGGACGATGTCGACATCGCCATCGACGCATGTGGTGTCTGCGGATCTGACGTCCACTGTACGATACTTGGCTTGTACTGAAAGAAGAACTGATCGCTGACGCAAACAGCCATCACTGGCGGCTGGGGTGAAACTCCTCTTCCCCTCTGTGTCGGACACGAAATCATCGGTGAGTTGGGCAGAATCTCCGTCACACTAGCGACCCTGAGCAACCTCTCACAACAACTTCCAAGCACGAACAGAGCGGCATCTTGTGGCAGTGGTTGCACAGAACAACACCTTGCAGAATCATCGCTGACTCTCTTTACGCAGGCCGTGCTGTCAAGGTTGGCAACAAGGTGAAGGACATCAAAGTCGGCGACCGCGTTGGCGTTGGTGCACAGGTCGGAGCCGATCTTTCCTGCGACAACTGCAAGGCAGACCAAGAGAATTACTGCCCCAATCAGTAAGTTTCAAGTCGTTCGAGGAGACTTCAATCCTCTGACACAAGCTTCCAGGATCGACACATACGGTGCCAAGTACGAGGACGGCACTGTCTCTCAAGGCGGCTTCTCTTCCCACATTAGAGTCCAGGAGTACTTCGTGTTTAAGATCCCCGAGAATCTCGACACCGCCATTGCAGCTCCCATGCTTTGCGCTGGCTTGACAACCTACTCTCCCCTGGTTCGTCTCGGTTGTGGACCTGGCAAGAAGGTCGGTATCGTCGGCATCGGCGGACTCGGTCATTTCGCATTGATGTGGGCACACGCTCTTGGTGCAGAGGTCTTCGCCATCTCACACACCAAGGACAAGGCAGAGGACGCAAAGAAACTTGGTGCAGATCACTTCATCTACTCTGGAGACAAGGATTGGGCCAAGCCATACGCCTTCAAGTTCGACTTCATTCTCAACTGTGAGTTGTCCAGATTGTGAACTCAAGCAACATCTCGTACTGACAACGCGCAGGCTCCGACATGACCCAAGATTTTGACATGTCCACCTACCTGGGCACCCTCAAAGTCATGGGCCGCTTCCACAATGTCGGTCTTCCCGACTACGACCTCCCTGCCATGAAGGCACAAGACTTTGCACCCAACGGATCCTACATTGGTGCCAGTCACATCGGTAACCACCCCGAGATGGTCGCCATGCTTGAGCTGGCTTCCAAGCAGAACATCAAGTCTTGGATCGAGACCATTCCCATCTCGCCCGAGGGTTGCGCCAGAGCTGTCACCGGTGTCAAGGAGAACAAGGTTCGCTACCGCTACACCCTTACCGGGTTCGACGAGGCTTTCGGCAAGCGCTACTAGTCGAATGACAACGCTCGAGTAACATATTTTGGATCACCTTGAACGCGCTGGACATGATCTGATACGACACTGATTGGACGATATACATATACGACTATAATGAACAGCATTTCTCATTCTACCTCTGCGTATTCGTGCTTAATAAGCGATCACCAGTTGAAGCTGCATGGTTTTAGGGCCGATGCAGGTGATGTTTCTCGTCCAGAGTATCCATGCTAACGGTGTTAAATCAGCCGTGGCATCTACATGAGTATCATTGACAAGTCGGGCGCTGTATCGGTTTACGGAATCCGCTATCATTTCACACGCTCACAAGTTGATTTGGCAAGGCGGACCGACCCCTAAGTCCAACAGTATGACATAAATCCTCAGATCTGAGTCACGCGCGCGAGGTCTTGGGAAACAAACACAACCAGACGATCGCTGCGCTTCGCTATGGAACCTCAGACAATGGTATTTCGAACAAAGGCTGCGTATAACAAAGGTCAAGTTCGGACCGCAAGTCCTCAACATCTTTGTTACGTTGTTGCAATCCTGGAGGACTCATTGTTTGTTCATTCAAAGCTGAGGGCCCTTCTTTCAATCATGACACGGGCACAATGGTCTGCTACCTATAAACAAAGGAAGCACAGTAACGCAGTGCTCGCAAGTCTTGCTGATCTAGTCCTCCCAACAAGAATACAAGTAGCTGCTCACACTCAGTCCAGGTTCGGACCACTAACCAGTCCAACTTGATCACGTTCAGTACAAAACCTACGATCAACTACAAGAAACAATGAATCTCTCTGGGCAGACAGGTAGAACGCTGATTGCTTTTAGAGATTATCTCATCATCGCTGCACTCTCGAAACTCTTCTGGTGGATGCACACTCCGCAAAGATATGGCCTCTCTGATTGTCAAGTCTGCCTTCGCTTTAGGCTTACAGTCCTTCTTCCGTGCGAGAATTGCCACTGGTGCATCAGCTGTGTCAATGAGTCATTCAACACGGCAAACCACGATCGTTCATTCGGCCGGCTAGGTGCTGCGGCGTTGAGCCCATCTCTGTTGACCACGTCGAGGACATCCTTACAACTGAAAACTACAATCTTGCACTCAGACCTGAGCGTGATTGGGCTGCTGGCATTCGACCAACTCTATACTGCTCCCGTTCCGCTTGCTCGCAGCCACTGATTGTTGATTCGAACTCTAGCCAAAACATCACTTGTTCCCTCTGCTCTACCCAGACTTGCAAAACATGCACCGGACCTGCTCATCAAGGCTCTTGTGAAATTGACGAGACCACTGAACTTCTACTCAGTGCGCTTAGTTATGGCACTTTCAAGCGCTGTCCCCACTGCAATGAGATGATCGAGTTGACTGAAGGCTGCAACCACATGACTTGTGCAATCTGTAAGTACGAGTTCCGCTGGCTCTGCTCCAAACGTTGGCTTGATTGTTTTGCGACTTGTCAAGATTAGACTTTGCTGCCATCTCTGCCTCATAACCTTTTAGAAAAGATCATTGCTTCAGATGCTGTGCATTCAATAGTAAGTCTATGAACCAAATCTTCTGTGGGTTTTCCGATCTTGCCCTCTGTATAACACAATTGTTTCAATCCATAGCACAAATGTCATCAATCATCCCCTGTTGAGTCGTTCTTGATATTCAATATCCATTCCATGTCCCTTTCGTGTGCCTTTTAACCAAGTAGATAGGCTGATCTGTATCTGTAAGTCCTGTCTAAGCTGGTCATGTCTCAAAAGAAGATGGAGGCAAAACCAAGAGGCATAGCAAAGAAGTGATATCGAGTCTATCTAGCATACACGGGGCATTGCTGACTTGCTAAAGCGCTATCCGTCTGTAAGCCGGAACTGGGTGGGTAACGTTCTCTGTGGACACTCATGCCAAATGAATTGGATGGGTTTCTCGAAACAAAAATGTGCCTTTCCATCTCCATTTACCTCTATTGACAGCTCCAAGTTGTACCGACGGCAGACCAGAGGATTGAAGAAAGACGGCACACTATCTCGGGGTTGAGGTATGCTCAGCCATACATTGTCTGTTTTAATCCAGTTCCATCGATCTGAGACGTCCGAGCAGGGGATCCGATCTGCCCATCTGACGTCTGTTGACTTCTCAGGAGATCTACTAATCACCTCATCCAGGAAAGAGCATTGTATTGTCTGTCGAGAGGTCGGCGCACATGGTAGCGGAATCGTTGAGACGATGGTGCATGTCCTGAGCCGCCACGATCTCTTTGCACAGACAGTTGGAACATCCTTTACGATATGATGTAAACCACAGGCAATTGGGATCTTCAGGAGGCGCGATTGATCATTATCCCAGAGCCACAGTGGCTTTGATTCGGTCAGAACAAGCTGCAGGGAATCTCTCTTTGTCAACAGCTTCCTCATTCTTCGCAATTGTTCCATGACATAATCCCCACGAAAGTCGTCAAAAGCGACTGGGGGAGGTATCAAAGGGACACACGGAAACAGCTGTACAGGCTGAGATGTTTCAGCCACCAGTACGTTGTTATGGTATACGTGTGCCTCGAGCCGATCATTGACCTCGACTGAACACCATTTCCCGGCACTCGACCAGGATTCCGGTGTACTCGCGGCTTGTAGCGACGGAGGAAGTCCGTATCGGTCTGGTTCATTCAGATTATGGCGACAATCAGAGCCAGTCGGTATATCAAAGTAGAACGGGACTCGGCATGAAAATCTTCCAGCAAGGCTTGCGTCGCTACTCAGGCGATGTACGTCTGTCAGATCCAGCAACTTATGCACTTGTTATTTGCGTGATAGTAACGGAGACTCCAGGCAAGTGCCTTACTGTATCTTCTCGACATTAAAAGCTGGCCAGAGTCATGGTCGTGATACCATGGCTAGGCGGACAAGAACCTAATTTTTCTAGTCCTCGTCCTGTAGAGGTCAGAGTATTGCTTTGAAAACATCTTGAGTGTTGCATACCAAGCAGAGTGATCTTAACGACATTACACAGCTGAGCAGCTGAAGCGTCCACTTGAAGCACTCCTCTTACGCCATTCTGTTGGAAGAATCTAGGTATATGAGCTTTGACGAGCGGCAGTCCATCGTGATCTAGTGGAGTTTGGTAATCAAATAAGATGGTCAGATTCAAAAGGGTCACTTTAGACATACTTTTGGTAGTTATGTTTGATCTTGAGGCCAGATGCTAGGTGCAAGAGAGCCTAGAATGCTGCTATCAAGTCCCTTTGCACATTGTTATATACGCGGCCAAACGAGGGGTATGCTATGTTTGTCCTTGGCCGGCAACAAGTGGAGGCTATGGCTGATTCACCAAGATCTGCACGTAAGAAGAGATGAGACAGGGCTCAATGCGCTTGCGACAAGTATTATTTGGTCTGAGCCTAGATACACGTGGCCGACCACTTCCATCTCATCAAGGTCGTTGAATCCAACTTCGAATCTTACACGACCCGATCAAACCGACTCAATCTTGCAGGACAACCAATGCAAACTGGCTCAGGATGCTACAGCTACTCAATCTCAACGAGTTGTCAAGACTCGAGCCCGAGGCCGACCCAGAAAGGATTTCAGCAAAGATACAGCGGTATCAAAACGCAGCGACAGCCTCGACATCTATCGAGCTAAGAATCGGAAAGCCTCAGCTCGGTGCCGGGAGAAGGAGCGGGGTCAAGCTGCTGCACTGGAAAAGGCTGTCCAAGAGCAGGAGGATTGAAGCTCGACTCTAAAGCAGACGGCGACAGCTCTGCAAGAAAAATTGTTGTGCTTGCAGATGCAAGCTCTCCAGCATGTAAATTGTGGTTGTAGAGATGTCCACAGTTACAACGAGCGGAGAACCCTAGTTGTCGCCACAGCTTGGGATCTGGTATGAACCAGAACATTCTGCGTTCAAGGTTGTGCCTCTGGTCAACAGGATCTATGTATGTTATCCAGTTTCCAAGAACAACGAGTGACTCCATCGATTCGGGATGGTTGAAGAGACCTCATTGCGATCTCGATAAGGTCTCAATGGAGGTTATCTGTTTCTTGAACTTTTTCTGCATTCTGATGGTATACTATCTCTACAATCTTCTCCTGTGAGATACTTACCTAGGGCCCACGTTCAGGGGCGAGATATGGGGGTCTAGTATCCCACGCAGGAACGACTACTGCATGAACAACTATCGCATGTCAGAGTAGACTCCGACTTTAGCGCGTGTCCAGAGAGAGTGCATTCGACTACGACTTCGAGAAAAAGCTGTGGCACGTTGATTGGGAGCGGAGCGATGGGAATATCTGGAAGCCGACATGGGAACCGCACGATCACCTCACGACAGAGCAAAGAGGGAGATACGCGTTCGGGACGTATCGCCACCAGGTCAAGATGTCCGCCGTCGCAGGGCACGTAAAGATCCGAGGGGAGAGGAAACATGTGGTGAGGCTGTATTGGGAGCACATCAATTTGTTTTGGGTGTGGCCTGGTGGTGTGCGTGGGAGTCGCGCGATTGTGAACGAGTTTGGAAATGTTGGTGAAAGGTTGATCGCCCAGTACGAGCAGGGCTTTAAAGACAAAATTATCAGCAAGGTGGACATGGACAACGAGCTTCCCGAGGACGACAAGGAGGGTGACAGCGATGATGAAGGAGATTGGACCACAGCAGATCTTAAATAAGTAAATATCATACACACGCTGCGGCTTTGCTGAATACACATCGAGCTTCCCCCTGATCGATTCTTCCTCTCATTTACGGGGCCACGACTACAAACACCTCCCCAGACCTGGCAACAACGACCATCCCCTAATGTACCCAGGCAAAGTAGGCGATAGAGAGGGAACAGATGAGCAGTAGTATATGGATCAGTGCTACGTTTCCGCGGAGTACGGGGACGCTTTCTGACCCAGGTCATTGCGAAGAAGCGCAACCTTCAGCCCTCTGCCGCGGTCACAACGTAATATCCCGAATTTACATCGCAGTACCCTAAAGAGGCAGATACGTGTTTGGAACGTATCGCGACCAGGTCGAGATGTCGGCCATCGCAGGGCATAGGGAGATACGCGGAGAGCGAATTCCAGGGGCGGAACATGTTGATGTAGCATCCCACGCAGAATCGATACCTCCATAGATAACTATCGTATGTCAGAGTAGATTCCAACTTTCGTGTGTAGCCAGAGAGAGCACGTGTTGAGACTGCTCTCTTTAGTCAACTCGATGTTTTCAGATTGCTTTCTGCGTTTCTATAACCTAACTTTTTTGCGCTTACATCTTCAAGACACCTACTGTCAATAACACCAACACCATTATCGTACCGGGTGGCCACGTCCACCATCGAGATGAGGACAAAGACGATAACGATGAAGAACCACCGCGCAAGATCGGCCGACAAGTGGTTGAGAACAGTGATGAACTCGAGGAGAACGAGGACGATCTGGATGTCGAGGTTGAAGAGGAGCAGACCTGGCAAGTCCGCGAGATACTCGACTACAACTTCGAGGAAAAGAAGTGGTTCGTTAATTGGGAGCGGAGCGAGGGGGATTCGCATCATAGTCGCGAGGTGTGGCAGAGCCGCTCATGATGTATGCCGACCATATAGCATGGACTGAAGGTTTGTTGCAAAAGTCGCAAAGGTGTTTCTCTCTTAGTACATACTGGGTGGCATGAGATATCACCTTTTTCAAAACAACAAAGGTCGCCAGTCGTGTATTGTAAGCCACGAACGAAAGAACTCAAACGCTTCCGAATACGACCGCTCAGCCCCAAACATCCTCCTGGAACTTCCTTGTCTTTTTCTTTGTTTCGTTCCAAACCTTTGTTTCTTCATCTGTCAAACCCATTCTCCTCTTGACGATAGCGCTGATGATGTTATGAACTTCCCTTGCCATAGTTGCTGAGCCACAGATATAGAGGTTCGCATTCGCTTGTGCCAGCATTTCGAACACATTTTCGCTGTCCTCGAGGATGTGCTGTTGTACATAGACCCTCTTGCCTTCATAGCGTGAGAAAGCGGTCACGATGCGGAGCTGATCTCCCAGAACCGCTTGTAGTTGTGCCAACTCCTCGCGGTAGATGTAGTCTTCATCGGGACTTCTGCATCCGAAGTAGAGAAACATCTTCCCACAAGTCTTGCCGACTTGTTTCATGCGAGCGCGTTCTTGTATAAAGCCTCTGAACGGGGCGATACCCGTTCCCGCAGCGACCATAATGATAGATTGGCTTGCAAGAGCTGGAAGCTTGAACTTGGACTTGCGGATTTGCGCGTACACTTTGCGACCTTCGAGAGCAGGACCAGGACCTTGGAGCTGGTATTTATCGTTGTCTGAGACATGATGGGCCAGCATATAGTTCGTTGCTAGGCCAGGGATCGTGATCCGACCACCCGTCCGATCTAGGAGGGCTGTTTGTGCAACGACTGCGGTAATGCTAGGTGCGCGTGGAGAAACCACGGAGGAAGACGAAATTGAGTAATGTCTTGGTCTCATCACCGGAAAAGCGTCCACCAGGAAAGTCAACGGCAAAGATGTCCAAGGAGTGGGTCCGGGTTCAGAACTGGTAGAGATCTCGAGTAATCTGCCAACACTGATGTACGTCACTGTCAGGAAAGCCGAATATCTTGAACGGTCTCGTGATAGATCCTCCAGGAACAAGCGAGAAGATCCCGTTGGCGCAAATTGAGCAAGTTGGGCGACCATCTCGCGGGAGACAGGGGCACATATTTCCAAGTAGTATCGCAAAAGTATCGATAGGGTTGTCGGTGTGGGGAGCTTGATCTTCGATCCATCCAGACTCTTGATTGTGATAGGCACATCGGCTTCATGGAGACGGCCTAGCTGCTTGAGCAATCGCTCGACTTCAGCATTAGGGTTGCTAGGCCAGATACTGAGGTGGTCACCAGTCTTGTAGTTGATCTCGGGGAAATCAGAGAGGTCCAGTTCGGCATGCAAACAGTTTCGATCAGCTGATTCGCTGAACAGCTCTCGCATGTCTTTGATAGGCAAGGGTTTGATGGCTGATGATCCGGCCAAGGTTTTAGTGTCAACCACCGGCTCTCCTTGGTGGAGGTCGATAGGCTCGAGGGATGTGTCCTGTTCGACTACAAGTGGTGATTCGTATACCACATTATGCTCTTGATGGCCGAGGGTCTGTGTAAGATAGTTGAAAAACTCTTCTTTCCATGTAATGAAATCTTCCTCAGTCGCGCCTTCAGCATCGTCCGCCTTCCCGGTTGCCATGAGTCGCTGCGCACCACGGGCATCAAGTGACTCCGTGATCACATCGATGACCTTGTTGTAGTACTTATAGTTACTGTTGCCAAGTCCGAAGGCGAAGTATCCCAGATTCTCAAGAGACACTTCGGCAGAGGGTAGTTTGGGTCGTCTCACTGTTTCCTCAAGCTTCTGTGAGATATCTCGAGTCTGTTTGACTCCATCATTGGTTGCAGCATCTGTAATCTGAGGCTTCTCAAACCAAACATGATGATAGGGGTCGGGTCTGTCCCAAGCCTTCCCTTTGAGGAGATAGGTGCTTAAAGCCAAACTGCACGCTGCGATTGTAGCATAATCGCCGTAGCCAGAAGGCTTAGGCAAGGCGAAGACAAGTGTGTCGAGCAGACTTGTCATGGTAAATCTAACCTGGACCAAAAACAGGCATGAAGAGCGACCTTGAAGATTATCAAAGATAGAGCCACCGGACATCAGGTAAAGACCGGACTAATCCAGCCGAAGTCGTTGTCCATCGGGTCCAGGCGTATTCCAGTCTATCGTTTCGCAGCAGAAAGAGGGTCACATCGCCGAGCATTATGGTACTACGTGTGTCACTTTGCCTTTCACCTTCACCTACCCCACATACTGCGTTCAGTGCATCAAGGTGACGAATTGCGCAAGGAAGAACTGAGCAACGGGTACTTGGTTCATTTTACATTGCTTTTGGCAAGACGACCCGCAAGGCCTTTGACTTCTAGTCCTGAACCATAAGCACATTTCTACAATGGTGGGGTAAGTGATGAACTTCCCCGCACGAGTTTCCCTGCTTGAAATCCTTCCGCATGTATCTATCCGCATTGCCATATCGAGCCATGCCAGGGTGCCAATTCCCGGCGGACAATGCCTCCCGTTACTTCTCCACTCAACATCATGGCAGGATATCCCGCTGATGGCCCTTGTCTCTATGCGAAGATCTAAGAGTCGCAACCTAGAGGGGCACTTGCTCGATGAGAAAGGCCAGGTCGTCGCCATCGAGTGACTGCGGGGACTGAGTCAGCGAGGTGTGTTGTTCAATATCCTCGAGGCACCTTCCTTCAAGATATCTGAGATCAGTCATCTATCGTGTTTCGTCTTTGAACTCTCAAGCTTTGCTCATCATGTACACCACACTGCTATCGCTCCTTTGCATCATTTCACTTTTGTCGTATTCAATCATCAGGCCACTATGGGTGTATTTGAGGGATCCTAAAGGACTTCGGAAATACCCCTGTATCAACCCTCTGGCTGGTTTCACCAACCTCGGATTCATGTGGGAAGCCTACACTGGTTTCCGGTCGAACAAACTCTATGAGATGCACAAGACACATCCAGTCATTCGAATCGGCCCCAATTCGCTCTCTTATGGAAGCGTGAACGCTATAAAGGACATATACGGGCATAACTCGAAGTGCACCAAGGATGTCTTCTACGAGGTACTCTCCGGCACGCATTTCCATCTCGCAGATGTCGTCGATAAAGCTGAGCATGCCCGGAAGAGGAAGATGATGTCTAGCGCATATGCCCTGAAGAACCTGGAAGGGTGGGAATACAAGGTTGCGGACAAAACAGACCGATTCATCAAAGCATGCGATGCCCATTGCACCGCGCCTCTTTCCGAGGGTCACGCCCTTCCAGATCCGCAGGATGTGAGATTTGACTATCGAGCATACAGCAACTTCTTCACTCTGGATGCAATCGCCGACATTGGTCTCTCGGAAAAGTTGGGCTTCCTAGATGCTGGTAGCGACAAAGTCGTAGGCGAGAAGATGGATGGTACAATCTACGAAGTGGAGTCGTACCGCGCAGGTCTTCACGCTACTGCCAAAGCACAGAGCCTTCTTGTTTGGGCTACTGAGTGGTATGACTTCATTAGCAAGTTTGTTTCGAAGATTCTTCCAAGCTTTCGTAAGATGTGGAAGCTCAATGAAGGCTGGGACGATCTGGTCTACCACAGGGCCACGAAACGCCTCGCACGCTATCGTGCAGGCGAGAAGCTTGACGATTTCTTCCAGGCACTCATGGAGGATAAGAACGGCAATCCAAACAATCTTGAATGGGGTGAAGTGGTCGCGGAAGTCAGCATCATGCTCAACGCGGGTTCCGACACCACCGCTCTTGCCATGAACAACGTAATGGTCTGGTTGTTGAAGAACCCAGAGTGTCTTTCACGCCTCCGTGAGGAAATTGACGCTGTCCTCGAACCCGAAGAGGTTGTCGCTCCCTATGATAAGGTCAAACACCTTCCTTACCTTCGCGCCTGCCTGGACGAGTCACTGCGTGTCACGCCTTCGACAACTTTCGGTTTACCGAGGCGCACTCCTCCTGGGGGCTCGAGGATCCTGGACGAATGGATCGAGGGTGATACGACAGTCTCTATCTCGGCATACGTCGCACATCGCGATCCTATCATCTTCCCCGAACCTGAAAAGTTCAATCCGGACCGATGGTTGGGAGAAAAAGGCAAGGACTTGCAACCCTACTTCATAAGTTTCAGTACTGGCTCTCGGGGCTGTATCGGTCGCAACATCAGTTATCTCGAACAGACTGTGCTCCTTGCCAGTGTTGTTCATAGGTACGACTTTGCTTTGCCTCATCCCAGGTGGGAGCAGGACAGGTGGGAGACCACGAATTTGATGGCAGGTCCTTTGCCCTTGAAGGTCTGGAGGAGAGAACTCGGTGCGGCTAAGATCTAGCGCGACGGTATACAGATCGATTTCTCAATAGCATGCATGTGTTGCCTCATTATAAGCGACTCTGTCCAATACTATCCTGTGCTAATTTTATAGATAGTCAAGCGGTACACGCCGATAGAGTCACCAGTCTCTTCTAGATGTACGTGACTCGCAAAGCGCTCTAGCTCAATCAGTGTAGAATAGCGGCCACTCAAGAGCATGATATCAAGACAATAAGTTGTTGAACACCTAAAGCTGACTAACTGACATAAAGCGGGATGACATTCACTGTGTTAGAGTTGTGGCCTACTGCAAAACGCTCACGGACCATATGTCCCAGTCATCTCGGATCTCTGCTTCTCGTTTGATCTGATCCAGAAGCGAGTATTACCTGATTTACTAGTGCGTAGTGCGGGTTGTGGTGGGAATCTCCGCCAGAAGAAGTCTTGGCTAGGGTCAGGGACGATCCCCCGTCTTTCCCGCAACCCTCGTGCGGAGCAACTTGCCTATCGCGTCTAAGACCCCGACGGGAAAACTTACCGCATCCAAAAGCACGCTTCTTGACAGCATATGGCAGCCGTGAATCTCGGGGAGGCTCCCTGGTTGTTGACATTGGATCCACCCAAGCTAGCATGGAGTTGATAAAGAGTGGCAAGCTCGCTCGCAGCATAACATCCACTGTCACCTCAGTATCACCGTCTCATTACGCGATTTGCTTGCTTGTATAGCCACAAGCATGGTTCGGAAGCTCAATGTTGCATGTGCAGGTCTTGGCCGGATGGGAGCTAGACACGCTCTACATTTCCTAGAAAGTAAGAAAAGGCACACATACCTGCGATCGCTGCGCACAAGCTCATCATCTCCTTAGAAACTCCACGAGCGGAGCTGGTCGCTGCCTTTTGTCCTGCTGAGGCTGAATCCGAGGTCGCATGGTACACCCAACATCTTGCGCCATTCGGAGTGAAACTGTACAACGACTACGATGAGATGCTCAAGCATCCAAAACTGCAGGCTGTCGTAGTAGCAACTGTGACGACTGTTCATGCAGAGCAAGCCATCAAGGCAATCGAGGCAGACAAGCACGTGCTGTGCGAAAAACCTTTAAGCACAAGCGTAGAGATTGTATGTTGGATGGACTGTATGTTCCACCTTGGGGAGGTACCGATACTGACACTCCATCTAGTCACAGTCGGTGGTAGACGCCGCGAACCAAAGGCCTCACCTCAAAGTCATGTGTGGATTTTCCCGGCGATTTGATGCCTCCTACCGCGATGCATGGAACAGGATGGACAATGGATCCATAGGGCGAGCCTCTGTTCTCCGATCCCAAACCTGTGATAAGCTCGATCCTTCGGGATTCTTTGTCGAGTACGCACAGTTCTCTGGCGGCATCTTTGTCGACTGCAACATCCACGATATCGATCTCGCTCTATGGTACTTCGGCCAGGATAGCATCGTCAAGAGCACTTATGCAGTAGGAATTACTGCCGTCCAGCCCGATCTGCGCAAGTATAAGGACGTGGACAATGGTGTTGGTGTTGTCGAGTTCTGGGGAGGCCAAATTGCATACTTTTACAGCAGTAGGATCATGGCAGCTGGTCAGCATGATATGACCGAGATCATTGGTACAGAGGGAAAGCTCACGGTCAATGCCAATCCATTGGGAACTTTGGTTGAGATCTCGGAGCCGACTGGGGTCAGGAGGGAGATCCCGCCGCACTACTATGGCCGTTTTGCCGAAGCTTTCGTCACGGAGGCCAATGAGTTTACTGCCGCTTGCTTGGAAAATAGCAAGCTGCCCTTCAAACTTAGCGGAGCTGTTCAAGCGGTGAAGATTGGATGTGCTCTGCAAGAAAGTCTGAACAGTGGCAAGAAGATTGAGTTTGACGAGACTGGAAGACGTATTGAGAAGGCTGCTCTATAATCTACTTAGACAGATAGACTCCAGTACCAGATATAGACAGTTATCATGCCGACTGATTAAGTCATCAAACCATGTTGAGGAGATGAAGATATAGAGTTCTGAGAAGAGGGTATCTGAGAATTCTTTCCGAGTCTGCTGTGCACATGCTCCCGTTGAATTAGGAAATCCATATAGGCACTGCGTACCGCGCCAGCAATAGGCCCTGGGCAAGGTCTGAGACACCATAACAACCTGAACATCCATAGTAAAAAATCCATGCAAAACATAGTATATACAATCAAGGTACAGGAAACAAGATCCAATTCCCAGAGAATCAATGGGACCAGCTTCCATGATGTTGCTGCGGTTTGGAGTTGTCCATCTTCAGGGTGCTAGAAGCACCCTGCCCCACCCTCACGAATTATCCCCTGTCGCACCGAGTACCTGTTCTGGCTACTGGAAGGACATGGTAGAATTGGTCCTATATCCCCCACCCGACCTTGTGACCTTATCCCAGATGAGCCATTGGTGTGCCCGGACGATGTCCTCTGCAAGGTGGTGACGAAGAGGAACAGGGGCGCGGATGATTGAGCAAGCGATAGCACGCACCTCGATTAGAGCGAATAGCTTTCGAGGTCATAGTTCTGTCAGCTCACAGTCGATAATCCAAAGATTTGTATTAAAATAGAACACAGTCGCTTAAAACAATCCTGGTGATACATGGCAGCACCTAGCAGACTTCAATTCCAACCCCATGCTTCTTTGAGGTTTTCTTGAGCGGTCAGAGTTGACCATCCATGCTCAACCTCGCACATTCCCAATATTCGAATTAAGGCTTCCTGCTCTTTGATCTCTGTGAATTTATCGCCGGCCATTGTCACTGCCATTGAAGCGGTCACAAAGTTTGGCGGCGTGCTACTGTTGCTCATCGCGAGTCCGCAAAGCATCCTAGTGTGATGCTTGATCTCATTGTCCATCTCCTTCAATGCCGTTGCGCGTCGGGACCCGAGTCTAGGTATCGTGGGGTTGTACGCTCTCAACAGAATGAGAGTGAGATGATAATGCTGTATGCCCGTGACAGCGGCATCTGAGAGATACATGATTTCTGGAAAGACGGCTCCAGAGTCGGCATTAGTATTGCGATGATATATAGGGGTGAAGCAAGGGGGTATGAACAGCAGCCAATTTTCAGCGTACCGTCGGAGCTCTTCAAATTGAGCTGCCGTTCGTTCATGCTCACGAAGTCCAAAGCACCATTGTATGGTCTCTGCACAATGGAGAACCATTCGATTTGCCCACGTGCCTTCGTCCGCCGCCCCAAATGAGCGATCGACACTGCAATACTGCAGGGGAAAGAGAATCGACCGCTGGTGACGAAAGCGACATAAATTTCCTGCCGAAGACCAATCCAGAAGGCAGCAAGTCGCA
Organism: Aureobasidium sp. GC_Fusr_1; assembly: GCA_026538705.1. Lineage (NCBI taxonomy): Eukaryota > Fungi > Ascomycota > Dothideomycetes > Dothideales > Saccotheciaceae > Aureobasidium > Aureobasidium sp. GC_Fusr_1. Next base: position 4,779 of record JALPCE010000328.1, on the reverse strand, counting down.
GACCCCCTGTAACCGCGGAGATTTCTTGCGCACTTATGAAAGCATGAGCTCCGACCAGATGGCCTGCGCCGTCTAAGTGCAGTCTGCCTGAGGGCGGCACGTCGATTTCTTCGAGATACCGCAGAATGACCGTACTAGCCAGGAGATTCTCGTCCAATACTGCAGTCTCATCGCTGAGTATCGGGATGAGATGTTGAATACACCTTTGATGGTATATGTCTGCGATATGGGGGTCCTCGCCACTGACGCGGCTGAGATGACGGGCGGATGCGGCGAGGATAGCATTCATCAAGGTAGGGTCGTTCATAGCCCGCTGAGGCACGATGTTGCGGAAATCGCACGAAGGATCGGTGAGATCGAATGAGATGGCCAGCTGATTGACAAAATGACGTAGGAGCCGCGCTTCTTGAGGGTCGGCGAGTAGACCTTCCACGGTATAGGAACATGATTGGGATGTGGCAAAGGGATAAGCAGTCCTCGATTGACCCTTCCCGTATCCAATGCTTGCGCTTTCGGGATCTGCAAGCTCGACAATGATACTCGGTCTCGATAGTTGAGATTGTGATGGCGATTCGTGGTGGCCGAACCCAGCGTGAGAGGCAGGAGAAGGCAAGCTGCAGGATGACGGTGCCACATCGCGATACAACGAAATATCAACCATGCGACTAGGTCCGTGTGATTCGACTCCGATTGGCTTGTCAAGTGTATCGATCTCGATAGATAGGTGATCAGAATGATGATTCGTGTCTAAGCGAAAGTTGCGTTCGCTTACGGTGTCATGTCGAGTTTCCACGTCCTCGTCTGCGTCCTCCTGCTCTGAACCTCCCGCAGGTAAGTCGTCACTGTGGTTCTCTGTCCGTTGAAAGTCCTCGTGTATGGAATCTAGTACGACACTCCACTGTGATTGAGGTAGACCTGCAGCAGCATTATCGCCAACTGGCTGGACTGAGGTATGGGTCGGATCTCCGTTGCTGGACGCCTTATCATCGTCATGCGTACCGTATATCGCTATTGTGTCCCGTGTTTCGTCAACGAAGCTCAAGGCTCCTCTGGTTGATACCCATGGCTGGCTGTCGATGAAAGACTTCTCTGAACCTTTTGCTGCGGGGACACTTGAAAGCTCAGTATCTCTTCAGTCAGGGTGTTGAAATGAATCGTGCGGACGTACGTTGGTTTGAGATTATGGCAGAAACGAATATTCAACAGGCGAACACACTCAATTCCTGACGAGACGCATCTCGCACACCTCGGTTGCTCGTCGTCACCTAACCTAACAAGTAAGTAAAGGAACCAAAGTGCTACCACGCTTCACAACAGTCAGCAAGCCAACAGTGCACAACCCCTCGATGGTCAAGGGCTACGGCTTTGCATGTCCAGCATGTCCCGGGACGTGATTGTCAAGAACGTAAGACTAGAAAGTCTACATGTGCTAGTCCAAAACTTACCACTGCCACTGACTGAAGGACTGCCGGTGGAGCTTTTACGACTTAATTCGTGCGCACCTACACTTTACATGCCGGAGCTTGCAATTCTACCACATGATCAGCGGCTGTCGGGACGAGACCATAGCCCGACGTTGACTCACCTGGCAACCAGTCTTCGCTCGGGCTGGTGCGCTGGGGGGAGACATGGCAAGCCGCCGATGTCATGTCTACTCCAGATCTCCACTCGAACAAGACAACTTGCGACCTTGCAGTGATCAAGAAAAATTGATTGATGCAGAAAGAGGAAAGAAGGACGAGGTACGACCGAGCGGGCAATGATGTCTTTTTAGACACTTTCAGGAAACCACCGGCGCGGCCTTCAACCTGTATCAAGACCCACGTCCGAGCTTTGTCTGCCCAAAAACGGGGTTGGCTTACCCTATCTTGACCATCTAGGAGATTTCGCCCGATGATGACGGACGGAATATGTGGTTTTACGTGCATGCGACCTCCGCATAGTAGCCTCGCGCTCTTTCCCAGATATCTCGCCAAGGTGTGTCGCCGGCCGGCGCGCTTGACCGACACAATGTCTGGGGTACCCCATGGGGGATGCTACGGATACCTAATCATCTGTTGCGGCGGTAGATCGTCCTCACGAAGAGTCCGTACATGTGATAACGCAATAGAGACGGAGTTATAAGACCTCGCCATTCCCCTTCGTGGCCAATGTCTCAGAGGAACTTGTGAAACCACCATCCTATTCACATTCTCACATTATCTTCCAAGTCCATCTCAGTCCGACAACCATCCCTCTTGACAGTCAGAATGGGTCTCATTGGTAAAGATGACGAGAAGACTGGCTCTGATCGTGTCGAACATGTCGATCTGCAGCAGAACTCGCTTGATAATCTCGACACCATCGAAGACACCAAGACTGGCAAGTTCGCATGGCTCGTTTCCATCACAGCAGCGATTGGTGGTATGCTTTTCGGATACGACACGGATATCATAAGGTCAGTGACAGACATGGAAAAGACTCTTCCGCTCAGCGACTCACGCTTCCACAGCGCCGTCCTAGTATACATTGGAAAATCTCTGGACCACAAAATCTTGACTTCAGGCGAAAAGGAGCTCATCACATCTATCACATCGGGTGGAGCCTTCTTTGGTGCTATATTTGCTGGTCTAACGGCTGACAAGTATGGACGCAAGCCAGCCATCTATGTTGGGTGTGTTCTGTTCATCATCGGAGCGATCTTACAGGCTGCATCGTTCGGTCTTGCTCAAATGACAGTGGGTCGCCTCGTTGTAGGATTTGGTGTTGGAAGTGCAGCTATGATTGGTATGTTTAGCCCTCGTTGCCTAGAATTATATCATCTGATCGAAGCATAGTGCCCATGTATATCGCGGAGGTGTCACCAGCCAGATATAGAGGCCGGATGATTGGTTTAGACAACATGTCGATCACTGGCGGCCAGCTCATCTCGTATGGTATCGGTGCTGCATTCGCTAGCACGCACGGAGGTTGGCGATATATGGTGGGAGGCGGTGCAATCCCTGCGATTGTGCTATGTGCCCTCCTACCATTCTGTCCCGAGTCGCCCCGCCAACTCCTCTATCATGGCAAAGAAGATGAGGCTAAGAATGTGATTCGCAAGATCTACCCTAATGGAACCGAAGAACAGGTCAATCAGAAATGCGAACACATCAGAATACACATCGAGATTTCCAAGCAGATGACTGCGGGTAAGAGTCAATGGTGGGTGTTCAAGCAACTTTACGTTGTACCAGCAAACTTTCGCGCTTTGGTCTCGGCATGCGGTCTTATGGCCATCTCTCAGCTCGGTGGTTTCAACTCTTTGATGTATTATTCTTCGACGCTATTCGCACTTGTTGGCTTCTCTAACCCAGTTGCTGTGGGTACTGTCATTGCTGGGACGAACTTCTTCTTTACTTGGGTCAATCTTATGCTTGTCGATCGTGTCGGACGTCGCCGGATCCTTCTTCTCACCATGCCATTCATGGGTCTGGCTCTCATCCTTGCTGCCATCGCTTTCCACTGGATTCCGGTCAACCACGACTTGACTCTCAAGGCTGGTGTTAGTGTCGGCATTCCAGCGAAGTTGGTTCTCGTCTGCATGGTTATCTATGTTGGCTTTTACTCCTCCGGTATGGGAAACACTGCATGGCTGAGCTCCGAGTTCTTCCCAATGGAGATCCGAGCCATGGGAACCATGATGTTGACCATGACATGCTGGAGCTCCAATGTTATCGTGGCCAGTACGTTCCTAACCCAAATGGAGAACACCACGCCTTCCGGCGCCTTCGGGTTCTACGCCGCAATCTGCATTCTGGGCTGTTTTCCATGCGTTTACTTCTGCTACCCAGAGGTCAAAGGCATGAATCTAGAAGACATCAGAGAGATCTTCTCTCATGGATTTGGCGTTCAGAAGGCACGAGAGCTGCAAAAGGCTTACCATGTCATCGACCTCTACCGTTTCTCTATGAATCATCACGACATCGGTCCAAGCACAGACAGGTAGCGCGACAGCTAACATCCCCTGTTCCGGGGCAATTATCGGAAACAGTACAATTCCGACCAATCCCGACCAGCTCATCGGTTTCCATTATCGAGGCATCGAACGAGGGCAGACAACTATGAGCAACGATGGCAGGTATGATTTTGCTGTCTGTAGCCTTGATGGGTCCCTTGTTTGCATGAGTTCTTACAAGCTTGTCGATAGATATTAGATGGTTGTCGATATAATAAAGCGATGTGGCAAGATGATATCTCTAAGTGTGCTAAAGTCTGTAGACACCATTCATCTCCCGTAAAAGTGTTGAACGAAGTATATGCTATAGAAAGGCACAGTTTTCTTCTAAAGTAGAGGGTGAGCCATGGAGAGCCGCTAGCATGCTGGCTCTCGATGGATACTACCTGTTTCTACATACTACTGTGCATTTTCATAGCTCTACACTTCACAGATTCCAGCACACGGGGAACAAGAAGTTCGACTCTGGTCCCAATCAGTGGCCCCTGACATTCAACCGCTGTCAGCTTGCGCGTCTCCCACATGGTGGCTGGAAATAAAAACTGTTGCTAACGCTCGTTCGTATGGTGACATGTATGTACCGGCAGGAGAGTTCTAACGTCCGACTCAACGCATGTCCAACCTGGCCTGAATGGATTTCCAACGCGATCGAGTACTTTTCAGCTGAGCCACAAGCATTGGCAGGAATGAATACAAACAGATATACACTCGTTGACATGCAGTAATCCTGACTTATTCGCGAAAGACAGCTTCACCAAGTACCCCGAGGCGCAAGGGGCTTGTAATTGCCGACCGATTAAGTT
>JALPCE010000327.1:0-25180 GCA_026538705.1 Aureobasidium sp. GC_Fusr_1 | reverse complement strand
ACGCCAACTCCCATCCATACGGTCGTTCCATGGTGATAGGTCCGATGCTTTTCGAACTTTGCACCCTATCTATTGTTCCCTGGGGGACATCTTGGATTACAACTTTGGTCTTCTCCTGTAGATCTTCCAGTATAGCTTTGGCTGAGCTTCTTTCCGTAACGGTACTACAAATGATTTGGTCCCGTCTCGAATCATTACACTCGAGTATAATTTGGATTATATCATCCCAATATGCCCTTCCATCCTGCTTCATATTGACCATCGTGCTTTCTTCTATATCACCACAAGCGCATCATCCACAGTCTGTCGAGTTACCTGATGTTTGTCTCTCCAAATTTTCGTCTGAGAATAGAAATATCAGATAATGAGGTCGGAAGTGCAACGCTTATTCATGTATGGAGTAACCCCCGTGAAATGATGACCCCGCGATGTTTGTATTCCTGCAGAGGCTAGCTCTGACTTGAACCAATCCCGTCCGGTGTTTCCATACATCGCGGCTCACGTGTGAACAGACTTCCCGTCGTGAGTGCCCTGTACCGGCTGGAAGCAGCTCTGTTCAGTTTGAGCGCAACCAGTTCAGGACCAACCGCCTTGGAGAGAAACAAGCTACCGGGCACTGAAATGGCACAGAAAAGCTACACATCAAGGGATGCACAGCTTATCTAATTGCCGTTCGCTGATCAGGGCCTAGATATGGGAACAACGGTTCCCCGCAATGCGAAAGCAGCCCGTTAGATTGTACGCTAGGTCGGTTCGTACTGATACAGCTGTCAGCTATTCCCGCACCCCAGACTAGCGACCTCGGCTGCGAACCTTATAACTAGCCGAGACGGGAGATGTAACAAAGGCAAAAGGAGATGCATGATTGACGTTGGCCATCTGGATGCGTCCATGTGAGGACGCAGTCAGTGGTGACCAGTATTGACGGGGAGAGTCCCTCCACATCACATGGCAATTTCGACCGGGTACGAATATCAAGTTTCTGGACGCCCAAATTTGACCGGCAGTAGCTCGCATTCTCGATAATCACTCCAGGATACATCCCCTGCCTTTGGAGAATTGCAATACGATCTAGGACTTGCGCGCAGCTCATATGGCTACATTCAGAGTGTACGGAAGGCACAAGTGGATGCTCGTCGCAACTCTCATGTTGCTCCTCTGGTTTTCTCTATGGTTCACAGATCCAGGCCTCGCTATACCAGCTCGTTTGGATCCCAATCACGAAAAATCCACACAGAATCCTGAACGCGATAATACAACTATTCCAGACACGGATTTGTACCATATCCCAGATCACTTGAAGACTCAACGGCTCAACTTACAGGACTTCGATTCGCAAGAACTACACTTGGACAGTGACCTGCATCATCTGAAGACCAACGATGAATTTCTTCCGTTCATCGCCGCCATACCAAATGTCAGAAATCTTAGTGTCATTGATGCGTACGGTACCTGCGAATATAGTGAGCAGGAATTATTCTCTTTCCGCTATCATGCAGATTCTAGTTGGGTCAAGGAGCCTCTCAGCTTTGAGGTCATACAGCCGATCCGAGAGGCATGGCAGCGATTTGTCAAACACGGATTGATTCCCTGGCAAGCTGTCAAACAAAAATTCGACGGTCGAGGCATTGTCATCGTCGGCGGCGGTATCGAAAGTTCAAAGCGCATTCAGGTCATCTTACGCGCACTGAAAGGATATCACACGCCACTGCCAGTCGAGATCAGCTATTTTGGAGATGAAATGGACGATTCCACCATGCAGCGACTGACAGCTATTTACGGTCACGAGAGGCTATTCTTCAATGATCTATCTCAGGCTGACCAGACATGGAGAACCTACAAGGGTTTGATGGAGAACTATCAGCTCAAGACAGCCGGCATCATCAACGCGCGCTTCTCCGAGATATTACTGCTCGACTCGGATAACATCCCCACCTCTGACCCAGCGACTCTGTTCGAGAGCAACACATACAAAGAGTACGGCAGCGTCTTTTGGCCGGATCATCCACGTACACGAAGAGAACATCCCGCATGGGCTATCTTCAATACGCCATGTCGTCGCGACGAGTACGAGTTCGAGACAGGGCAGCTTCTCGTCGACAAACGCAGGTACTTTTATCATCTTCAGCTCGCCGCCTGGATGAACACACAAGATTACTGGCGCGAGAGACTGTTAGGGGATAAAGATCTATTCCGCTATGCGTGGCACGGCCTCAAGACTAGATACGGCACACCAACCAAATGGCTGACCAGTATTGGGTTCGTCGTCGAGCAGACAAATGATGTGGAAGGAAGCAAACTAGTCTACTGTGGTCACACATTTGGCCAAGCGTATCCCGATCATGAAGATGGCGACCATGGCAGTGGCATTGCGTTTCTCCATGGAGGCTCGCTAAAAACAGTCAGTGCGCCTTTGCTTGCTCGCTTGCGCAAGCTCAATGGAGGAATTTTTACGCACTTCAAACGCGTGGCCACATCGACTCTGGAAGATTGGAACAAAGTTGCGTACGATGTTGGGACAAACCACTGGCACACGGGTCCTTACTACAATATCACGCACAATCTGGAACCTCAAGATCTAGTTCTTGAGGACGATGATCTCGATATGGATGGAAGAAGTATCGGCAAGGATAAGGTGGCAGCACTCGCCTTGACGGAGGAAATCGCGAACAAGGCCGTGCTCTGTATGGACTTTGCGCATGTGGAAGCTCGAGCCATCAGTGAGCTAGGTGAGGACGCCGAACAATTCGAGACGCTGTTCAGGGAAGCAGGAGGCTATTGGATGATTGAGGACAACTATCGAGGATGGTGAATCAATAAAGACAGGTGGTTCAATTGAATGACATAGCCACCAGCTACCAGCCTGCCTATTGTCCATGTTTCTCTAGGCTCGTACCTATCCTCTTGCACAACCTTCGACATGGCTCATCTACGTATCTCGTAGCCCAATGCGCGATCACGAGTACCATTGCCAGAATGCTGTTGTAGATGACAAATGCTCTGAGAGTCAAAGCCTTGGGCCCCCATTCCGGAATCCGGATGAGGTCATCGTAGAAAGTTGGCTCTGCCATGTATGGCACCGCACCCAAAACGCGTCTCCAACGATCTCCAATGCAGAGAAAGAACGGGAAGTGGATGGCATAGGCCATGAAGCTGACATAGCCGAGATACTGGATCGGTGGAGTACACAAGAGCCGTTGTATAGTCAAATTGTGTTGCAAGCAGCGTACAAGGATGAAAGCGCCATAAGTGTGCCAGAATCGGTAATAGTCGTTTGAGTTGTAGGCGGAAGGAATGTAGTCAGTGAGTAATTCCCAACCTCGTATACTTCTAGCTAGCTCGGGCTGACCGTCGTAAGAAGGAGCCGAAAGCAGATAGAGGCTTACAAAAACGGCAGCCCAACTCAGCGCTTGATCTTTCAACGACCCAAGCTTCCTGGTAGAATTTGTGATACACCCAATGTTGCTGTCAAGGAAGGCAATGATGATTCCAGCCATGAAACAAGCTTGCCACCAATAAGCTCTGTGTAACAATATGACTGCTACGCCACCCAGAGCTCCTGTGATGTAGGGTTTAGACAACGGTATGGTCGTAAGAAACGTCAAGACTGTGTACACAAGTAGAGATCCTTTCAGTGTCAATGGTATCGTCCACAATACCGGATCGTAAGGGTAGTGATCCGCCGGTGTGACTGTCTGCGTTGGATCGAAGAACTTCCAAGAGAGGCGTACAAATGAACATAGCTCAAGATAGAGATTGTCTCGACGTGTGTACCAGAATGCATCCGGGAATATGTTGTATGGCAATTGCATGAGCAACGCACAAAAGAACGCTATTATGAGAACAGGAAGATATAGTCTCACTGGTCTTCGCAGTGAGCTTACAAGTAGCTTCACCCTGCATTGTCTGCGGCGCTCCTTTGCTAAAGCGTTGAGAGGCGATAGTGAGAGTACGTAGCCAGTAAGTATGAAGAAGAAGCACACAGCCGGATTGCCTCCCAGGTCAGCAAGTCGGATCAAAGATGCATAAGCTAGTCCGTAGAGGCCAGTCGAAGCCCAGGCAGCGTTATCCTGGATAGAATGTGCCGACCCGAACAGATGGGAGTTGAAGACACTGAGCATTGCTATACCCCGAAGACCATTCAGGTATGCTCCTACTGGACGAACCTGGCTCTTGCTCTGCTGAGCTCGAGTTCGTAACTGTGCCTCCAGGTCTGTTGGTAGCATCGAACGCTGGGTATGATGCATTGGAATCATCGTGCGCATAATCTGCGTGGAGCTCATTTTGACGGATCTCCCGACTGACATGTGATTAGCGCAAGTAAATCGTCGTTCTGTGTGTATCTCACTCCCGAAGCAACGCTGATGGAACCTCAAAAGAGGAGAGTAGTTGGAAGATTCGCGATAGTCGCTCACTCACGCTGCTGCTGCTGGTGCCATGGGCGGCAAGATAAGGGTTTGAAACAAAGAAATACCTTTGACACGTCAGTGAGAAGCAAAGTTCTCAACTGGGAGGGCTGCTGTACCCCGCTTCAGTGGTCACTCATATTGATGCAGATTAACCATGTCCGCCAATATACTTCTCGTCTCAGCTGCTTCCACACCAGCTGATGCCATGCTCAAGCTGCAGGAGCTGTGAAGTCTCGCGAGTGACTTGCCGATGCCAGACGGAGCGACAATCTCGAGACTGTTGCCGCGCGCTTTGCGCGGCTTTAGCATGCCGCGGAATCGAAAGCCAATGGAGACTAGCTTGTTACTGCTTGCACTTCCATGCTGACGTGACAAGCACGAAGTACTTCAGCTAGTTCTTGGGGTGCAGTGTGGGGTAGCTACGAGCAGCAGAGTCTTTCCAGAGGTGTCGCACGTAGAATGGGGTACACCCACAAATCCGCTACTTCCATCGCAGTAGTACGCCCCGGGATTCCCGCATTAGATCAAACTTTCGGTAAAGTCAAAGCTGCTTCCGAGTCCTTGTTGGTTCTGCGCGCGATTCGACCAGATAGTCTGGCGCTGTCCTCTTGTGCCGTTCAAGACGTACTGTACACAATGCGTGAAAAGCTAGCGAACGCCACTTCCTGATTTGTCTTGGATTCGTGATGTGGAACGTTATCGACGGCTGATGTAGGACATGTGCGGGAAGCTCTCTTGCCGCATTTGACGTGGGGAGACGAACTATTCACAGCGCTCAAAGTGCGCAAATTGACCTTTGGCTGGCCCATTGTGCTTTCACCTGCACCCTTGGATCCCCGCGAAAGAACTCATCTACAATGCATGGCTCGAAAGTGCTGAGAAATGACAACCGCTGGATTTACCTGAGACGATGGTCAACACTGGTCTTCCTGATTTTTGTCGGCTATGTCATTATGAGCCATCGCCGTTCGATGATTGATTTGCCTCTGAGCAACAAGGGTCTCGGCGAACCCTCCACGGTGTCTGCACTGCAGCCAAACCAGCCAAGTAAGGCGATCATAGCAACAACTCTGCGAAAGAACATCGATAGCGCAGACTGGATCGTCGATATGCTTCCAGGATGGCAACCGTACATCTTCATGGCCGATGCAACTGTCGACGATGCTCCTGTATTGTCAAGCCAGCATGCGAGGAAGATTCCCTTAGCTTTCAACAGGGGAAGAGAAGCAGCATCGTATCTTAGTTACATCATTACGCACTACTACTCTCTGCCAGAATATATGGTTTTTGTGCATGGAGACAGGTACCAAACGCACAATGGTCAGAGACTTCGGGATGAGTTATAATCGAGCCGCTGCTGACTCCCGTATAGATGACCCAGTATGCATTTTTTCGCACACAACACGCACCCATGACTAATGCTCCGTAGATGTACGATACTTTACCATTGATTCAGAAGCTCGACCTTGATTACGTCGATCTAGAAGGCTTTGTCAATCTGCGATGCAACTGGAAGCATTGCCCAGAGCCATACATTGTTCCTCAGCCTGACCACGAGGATAGCATCTGGGAAGCACATGGAGAGTATGCCAAAGCCTGGGAATTCATCTTCCCTAACGAGACACTTCCAGAGAAGGTGGCAGCACCATGTTGCGCCCAGTTCGCCGTAAATCGTCGGACGATACACCAATGGCCTGTAGCACAATACGAACGCATCCGAGCTTGGATGTGGTCAAGAGAAGGAGATCTCGCAAGCATGAAGTCGGGTATCGTCTTGGAATACATGTGGCATATTCTGTTTGGTAAGCCAGCATACTGGTGCGCACCTGTCAAGGCATGCTATTGTGGGACCTGGAACATGTGTCACTTGGATTGTGATGAAGAGAAAGGGTGGTGTAACGGAAGGATCTGGACGCCCGACCCACCAGCCAGTATGCCGGTATGTATATCCATGATGTCGAGACAGGGAAAGTCACTGAAGTCGAGCAGAGCAACTGGCCGAAAGAAGGTCAAGATGGCAAGATATGGCCAATCGAGGGCTGGGAGAAGGGTCTCTAGACTCGAGATGATGTACTGAGGTAGTAAAATGTTACGAACCTTCTTCATTTCATTCATTTTCTGGCACTTCTGGTTTCTAAGATCTTTCATCTTATACGATCCTCTAAGCTGCCTCTCTTTGGAGCTCGTTGTATTTCTGGTCCCGGTGCACGATTTGACACAAATCACGTTGCTGCCGGGGTAGGCTGCTTTGAGATTGGTCTTATGCAACGTAGGGGCATGATCACTCGATATGTCACCAAGATAGGGGATTTGGATGTCTGAGGGCAACAGAGTCGGAAAGAAGATTGGAGAAGGATTGTAGCACAGGAGAACGATGCTCAAGAGACCCCAGTTTAGGGTGCATCAAGTATCTCGATTGGAAGATTCTGATAGTCTCCACAACTCTTGTACCGATCGAATGTCACGGCTAAGGTCTTTCGATCAACGTATAGAATCATACGGTCGTCAACCAGAACCTTGATGCCCCTCCGACCTCAATCATGCTTCGCAAGACATTTTTGCTCTAGCCACCTAGCAAATCTCAGCGATGGTGTGTCTACCAATCGCGTGAACACATCAGCCGCCCAGATGAGAATGGCCAAGAGAAATATGGTAGCCAACACAAATCCTGTCTCCTTTTTCGTATGATTATCATCGCCAATAACGTTCCAGAAAGATGTCAGTAAGGGATATCCCGCGGTGTGTGTGATGTACCCATGGACAAAGTATAGACCAAAAGAGATCTTGCCTAATACTGCGACACTTCGTTGTTGAACAAGCGTTGGAGTGTCGGAGAGTTTGATGTTGACCAGACAACCAGGAGAGCGTCCCAGCTTGTCCACCATCTTACTCCGAACGACTCAGGGATCCATACAAAGAGCATATTCCAACCAGGCGCATTCTCCAAGTTCATCTCTGGTTGACCATCAAGGTAAAATTCACAAAGAAAGACAACGATGTAAATCGTGGACCAGAAGAGATCAACACGCGTTCTTCATCTGGGTTGAGATGCCGCAAGCTGACGACTGATGTCTAACTCGGCAAATATGAAACCTGCATAGAACAAGATAATAGACCAGTGAGCGATCTGATATGCAAAGACAATCAGGCAGATCAGGGAGAGCAGCCGAAACCTTGATCGTAAGTGGCAAAGGCCGAGCTGCGTGACGAAGAGAATGATAGAGTTTGTCTAGTAGAACGTGTAAACATACGATCCTTGGTGCGAATATTTAAACTCACGTATACCGTCGAGATCGTCCAGAGATGCACATCGTAGTGCGCAACATCGTAGTTTGTGAATGGATTCACAGAAAAGGATACTTCATACAGCCAGGGTCCAATCTGTTCAAGTAACGTCGCAGTACGTTCAGGATGGGGTTCGGAGAAGCCAGAGATGGCAGCATGAATATCAGCACACTCCTCACGATACGTACTGCGAGAGCTCGCGTCGGTAGTTTCCATGCTGCATTCAGTTTGAAGAATTGTGATGGCGTTTCGATCGTCCATTTGCCATCCCGAGCTGTATCCGGTTCACTCTCGAGCTCTGCGTCCACATAACGGCCCATGTGCAGGAGTCCCTTCTCTTCTTCCATCTCGCTACGATAGCGAAGGATATCAAGTACTGTATGAGGCAAGACTGACGAAAGTTGGCAGTTGGAAGCGATGGATATTTTTTGGTACAGGCGAGCGATGGCTGATTCCTCATGTAGACTCGGTCTCACCAAAGGCGGAGGTTTATCAAGAGCTGATACTACCTTCGTGAGACCTGATTCTAAGATACTAGCAAGCCGCAATGATGTGCTCCCGTGCTGGGTCTGCGTTCGGTCTGTGAGAGGTCATCATGTATCTGCCATTGATCCCAGTCTCAGTCGACTAGGTTAGGCCAGAACTACACTATCAGCAATCATTCGGCTCTCGGCAAGCTTGCTAGAGCTGAGATGAGCTGTATGGCGAACCTAGAGCAACACACACATGATCAAGTTTTTGATAACGATCGCTTCGAGGCAGGAAACTATCACAGACACTATTCAGCCGTCGACAGGCAACACTACCGCGGAGTGCTCGACCAGTACTATCATCTCGATACAGCGCCAGTGTATTGACGGCTGGAAGCTACGCCAGTTTGTTGGAAAGTTCGCTTTGAAGGTCGGATACAATTCAGCCAGACATCCAAAGTCAGATGATATGTGAACTAGGTAGATAAAAGCATGACTGAGGACTCTGGTACTTGATACAATGCGATATACATCCAGGTATAGACTATGGGGTACATGCAGAAGTTGCGCTAACGACGGCGGTACGGTAAATAGATGTGGGGGCTTATCGCTCGTTAAGCTTTACATAATTTCCATCCTTCAAACGCTGTTCTAAGGCGCATCTGGACAAATGATCAAGATGTATCTGTACACTACTTGCACTGATCTACAGTACCTGCGTGCTGACTTCCCAATCATGCAAGCGTACGATAGCATGGCGGCTGCTTTGCACATCAGCTCTGATCACGCAAAGCCGATTGGTGTTGCGCATGCAATACCAAACGGGGTCTCGATGTGTCACGGCACGGGGCGTTTGTCCAGGTCTAGAAAATGATGCGACAAAGTCTATCGTGTCTGGTGCGATTCCAGCTGACCTTACAAGTTGCGTTTTGCACATCCGCACGTTCTTGACCCAAAAGCGGCCGGAAAGATAAAGCGGCCAATTTTGCCCAGCCCTTCAATCTTGCCCAAGGCCATAGTTGTTATCTTAAGACAAGGCAGATCAGCTGCCCTGGAAACATACGGTCACTTCCTTCGATATCCATGAGTTATCAGTACAAACCCCACAATCTCTGGTCATCCATCGAAAGAGGATCGATGTCTCCTCAACTGGAGTCATCGCAACGCCAGATGTATTTCCCAATACCAAAACTAAAGAAGACGAATCTATGCACCATAGGCGCTAGCGGACTAATCGTAGTTTGTGTGCTTCTACTTGTCTTCCATGGAACCTCGTCTATCAAAAACGATTCATATCTGGAGTTCCCATCGTTCTCCGCAACCACCTGGTCGAGACCTTCTACTGGTGATATCCAGGATGTCTACAACGAGACGCTCGGTGTATGTACAACCACCGGCCAACCATTTGATAACCGTCTACTTACGTCGTGAAGTTTCAGAAAATCTTTTTGGTTTCGTTGCCTGAACGTACTGACAGGAGGGATTCTTTCACTCTACAAGCAAGGTTATCTAACATGAGCTTCGAGGTAATCGATGGCGTGGATGGTGCAACGGTGCCAGAGAAGGCGCTACCATATGTTAGTCTGCCAGCATATATGACATGATTGAAAATTCTGACATCATGCCAGACGATGGAAATGTCACCTCCTGAGATCGGATGTTGGCGTGCTCACTTGAACATTATGCAGGAGTAAGTACAGTAGCTGTTTTGTTGTCAGATCTGTATTCGGACTGACGCCTAACATCAGCATGGTCGCAAACAATATCGCAACTGCTCTTGTTTTCGAGGATGACGCAGACTGGGACGTCGGTATCAGAGCACAGATGAGGGAACTTGCACGAGGATCTCGATGGCTAGGCAATGCGACTGGAGAGACCGCAAAATCAATTTCGCCTTATGGAGACGATTGGGACATCCTCTGGGTAGGTCACTGCTCTACGAAGTCTGGCTCTGATCCTCGAAGATGGGTAGTCCCGCATGATCCGACTGTCGCTCCTCCGGACTATCGCATCTTTCACGACCAACCGGACATGCGAACCTGGGAGTCTGGGCCTGATGCGGATAACCAGACTCGCATCATCTTTGTGGCAAGCTGGGGCTTCTGCACTACGGGATATGCAGTCTCACTCCGTGGCGCGATGAAGATGTTGTATCACCAGAGCTTGTCAAAGTTCAACAACGCTGTCGACACAGGCTTAGCTCTTATGTGTGCAAATCCTCCGGCCGCGTCTAACTTTCGATGCATAGCACCATATCCAGCGATGATTGGTGTTTCAAGGCCTGCCGGTAACGTCGATAAATTCAGTGATATCAACTACGAAAAGTTTGGCAATGTCCAGCCACTCGAGGAGGCTCGCTCGGACGGTCTTGTTTTTTCGGTCCACCAGAATATCGAACGCCTGGTAGCTGGTCAGGCAGAACTCAAGAGTCAGTATCCCGAGAATACTGGTGAAACTATGTATCTTGAAGAGATCATGGCTGCAGTCGGTCATGGCGAGATACCCGACCCTTGGATGGAGACAACGTAGTAGGCTTGGCCGATATCGAGTGCTTGGAAGATGGGTCAATGGTTCTCAGATGCGATCTAGTTAGGATAAAACGAAAATAGTTAAAGAACTTTGTCACAACATAAGTGTCGTTGACGTGCAGATAGAAGTATCATAATTCAGAACATGGGACAGTGTCGAAACCGACCACATCCAAAGACCGCAGGATAACGCCGTTACGCCATGAATAGAATAGATTTCTGGGAGGGAATACTCATCTCGACCACATAAGCAGAAAGATAGCACAAATGAGAGGGAAAACGAGCTCCAGAGGAACACAAATACATGGTTGACTGACGATTTTAGCAAAACACCCTCAAAACACTTCTCAGCATGATATTACAGATCAAGAACTGTGACTGTAGAATCTCGTAAGCTCATAACAATCAGCATACACCAGATGTCCAGTCGTCTCAAGGCAAAGGCGACAAAGCCAAATGGTATTGTAGTAGTACATGCGAGCAGTGCAGACGGGGCAAGAGAACCGACGTCCTCCAGTAGGGGGCTGAGCATTTGTACGTCTACCGAGGATCATCTCGATGTCGTCGATGGTGAGGTCATCCTCGGGCTCATCACAAGGATCACAGACTGTGTCGATGATGTCGCAAGGCATTGTTTACCGTAGTCTTCTTGTGTGGAGGGATATGTGTTGGTGGGATGGGTGTGAGATGATGATAAGATAGATCTCATGGTGCTTATATAGATACTTGAGGGTCGATACGATAGCTATGGTCGGATACAACGAACCAGAGAGACAAAGAGCTGGGACAAAGGCTTGAACTAATGATCAAAGACCCTTTAGCGATGTCGATGAACACGAACAAAGGGACAATGCTACCTTTCGCTTCAAGGAACGAGATTCTGTGAAGAAGCCTAAGCCATTGCAGTCGTCTTCCCGTTTCTTGAGCTCTGCCATAGGAAGCGACACCAAATAAATGTCAGGCTACCAGCAAAACGTCTTCGAAGAAAACTCAGTTCCAAGAAGTTTTCCTCATAGTCTGAGCGCGAAAGGCTCTATGAGGAACCAGCACGAGTGTAGCTATCCACCACGTCCTACATAGAAAAGACTTCGCCTTTGACGGAAGAGACGAGGAAACAGACTGTCATCGAATACTGATGAAAATCACAAATGAAAGGCTAAAGAGGATGGAAGACAATAAGTAAAAGAAATTAAAGATTGATTTGATATGACACACCCCAACAAACACTTGATAGAACGAACATACGAAGAAACGCAAAGCTGAAAACGAAAAGTCTCACGTTCAACGGCGGCAGTAAGGGCACTGCCACTTGCCACTCCAAAACATGTAATTGGAGCATGTTGGGCATCTAGGTGCAGAGGGGCAACAAGCAACAACGACAGTCGAGGATGAGGTACTAGTGTAGCTGCGCATTTTGATATTGTGTTGAAGAGGATAGGTTCTGATGGGAAGAAGGTGAGTATGCTAAGGTGTGGGTCAGTATATGTATGCTCTGGATTATCCGAGCCAAGGTATTACTTGCACAATGCCCTTGTCAAATTGGACGAACAGACAAAGAAGATTTGACGTGATGGACAAAGATTGAATGCTAATAAAGAAGAGGTATCAAGCTTGAATGAACTCATGATTTCGTCGCTTTGTCCCTTGTCATCATTTGTCTTCCATCTCGGCATCAAATGCGAACATTTCCAAACGATTGGTGAGAGGTTGTGAAAGCGCAGATCTGTTGATGATGGCAGAAGACAAGTCCTTGCACTGTCCAAGCTCAAGCAGGTGTGGAGAAACGGGAGATGCTGAAACAAAGCCGAGCACCGACATTTTCCAAGGCAGGCGCCTCATGAATCAGATAAGAGATCAATTGGTATACAAATATGACGATCTTTGTTCCACTTTCTGTTCCTTCTCTTTTTTGCGTCAGGCACCCGGGTAATCTTTATGCAACGCGGGCCATTTACTGCCATGCAAGCCCTCGATAAATGCATGCGCGACAGGGCTCGCTCGCATCCTTCGTGTCGCATCCGGCTCGCCTACGAGAAACACGAGAGTTGAGCCATCATACTCGTGTAGATCGCACGAATCACCTTGCTGTTGCTCTCGTCAGGGTTAATAACAGTCCTGTTCTGCGCCGCAAACAAATCAGTGTTGGCGCAATCACACGCCACGAGGTTCGACACCTCGACGACTGTCGGGACGTTTGTCGGCAGTCAGCCCTAGTTGTACGACATGATTCCAGAAGAGTCGCCGGCGACAGAATCTGTCCGGGCGCGTGCCTGCATCTTGTACCTGCATTACTCTTCTTCCAGGACATGACACAACATCTTTGCACCACCAAAAAAGTACGGGTACGACCCTTGCAAACGACAAATGCAGCAATCGAGTACTCTTGTTTTGTCTGCGGATGCTGGACGTGCAGGCGCGTGGTAGGTCAGTCCGATGTGTAGTGCAGATCAGATGCACGAGCAATAAAAATCTAGGCGAACGGGCAGCCGCCGTATCCAAGCTACCATGGTTCTATCTTTGGCATTCCTCAGTAGGACACACACATATAAGAGGTCTGAAAAGTCCCTTCGAATGCGAGCAGCTGATCGTCGTTTTCCAATCATCATCACAATGCGCTCGTTCACTATCTCGTTGGCACTGTGCGTAGCCAGCACTCTCGCCGTCCAAATCGATACAGAAGGCCTTCCCGACACTGGCCTCGACACCTCGAGTTGGACGACTGGAACTCTGCCACCAATTGAAGATCTGGTTGATGCGAACGACTTTCAAATCGCCGCCAAGAATGTCTTGTCCGACAAGAACTATGCCTACTATCGTACAGCTGCATTGGACGAAATTACGTACAATGCCAACATGCGTGACTGGGAGAAGATCAGATTGAACGGTTTCAGCTTCACTGATGTGTCCAATGCCAACACCAAGACAAGTATCCTCGGGTATGAGTTTGATGCTCCATTCTTCATCGCTCCTGCGGCAAAGGCTGGTTACGCGAGCAATGGTGCAGAGACCAATCTTGCAAAGGCTGCCGGTGCTGCCAATCTTCCATACGTGCCCTCTATCTCATCGTCACAATCGATCGAACAGATTGGTGCAGCAGCAGTCGAAGGACAAGTCATGTTCCATCAAGAGTACATTTGGTCAGACACTGCGAAGCTTCAAGATGAGTTGGAGCGAATGGAGAAGGCGGGGTTCAAGGCCATCTTCTTGACTGTCGACAATACGGTACGTAAATGGGATCTATGCTACGAACAGATATCTGACTGGAGCTCAGGGTGTCAACGGAATCAGAGATCGTTACCAGCGTTTCTCTGCAGGAGGTGATGCTGGTCACAGCTCTACATTCACCATCGAATCTCTGAACAAGCTACGAAACATGACGACCCTTCCAATCGTACCGAAGGGCGTAAAAACTGCTCACGATGTCAAACTTTGCGCTGATCTTGGTTTCCCTGCCGTCTATATCTCGAACCATGGAGGTCGTGTCGTCGACTTGGCACCAACCGCTGTTGAAGTGCTTCTCGACGTTCAACGCTTGTATCCCGAAGTCTTTGACCAGATTGAGATCTATGCTGATGGCGGTGTACGTCGCGCGAGCCACATCATCACGTTATTGGCTCTTGGTGCGCGTGCGGTCGGTCTCGGTCGTGCGCCTATGTATGCCAACGTCTACGGCCAGCAAGGAGTATCGAAGCTCTTGGACATCATTAAGAAGGAGCTGAGTACAGGATTGTCGTTGATTGGAGAGGCCGACTCAAACAACGTGCGAGGAAACAGAACTTTTGTCAACACGCGACGAGTCGAGCTGGAGTTCTTTGGTGCGCCTCTGCCTTGATATATATCAAACCATAGAACTTTTTGACACATGTTACAATGGAGTACTCTTAGATCTTTCTTGTCAAGATTTACCCCACTGAATTGACTCGGAGATTGCTTGATCGTGATCCTCCGAGGGCACTATCTCGACGCCATTTCATCCTTCGAAACAACAAATTACTCTACCTGTTCTCCTCATAACCTGTCAAAGTTCCACACTTCGTCAATCTATACAGGTCGCAGCCTTCTTGAACTCGTCCCTTGAGAGTTAGACATCCAGAAACACAAACCATGTGATCATTTCTACTGTTCTGCCTCGCTGAAATGCCTGTATCGGTATTAACAGACATTCATCACTATTTTATACATCACTGACATCATCAGGTCATCAATACTCTCCTGCAGACGCCAAAGCACAACTTCTTCTCTGTCGTTCACGATCCGGCTCAGACGACATTCGACACGTTTTGCACTTCATCTCCAATTACCACATATGTCAGCAAGTTCCTCGATCGAGGGTAAATGCGCCGATTCATCATGACCCATCTCAGCGAGCCTCCAGCAGGAAGTGACTTGGAGCTGTGTCAATATGCTCTACTCGACGAGCGCAGTGCTTTAGATCAAACAGTCGTTTTAGCACACTCGTACTCGAGTCTAGATGTGCGCGATCCAGGTACCATAAGTGAAGACGAATTTGAGCAGTGGCAGACCGGAATCGATGACCGCGAAGATGAAGCGGAGAACTTGTGGTTTGAATGGCGTGTCGCTTTTGCAGATGCAGAGATGCTTTCTACTTATTTGTGTTTTGAGAGCGACTTCACGGTTGAGCTGTATAATGAGGACTTTGTAGCAATACATACAGATGCTCGAGGGATTTTCCAGGTGAAGTCTGCGAATAGAGCTTTTGTGGGTACGGACCTGTGACGAGTCTAGTCCGTGGACAGGGATAAAGACATTCTTGCAGTGGACATGACTATATCGCATAACAAAAAGTTTGAAAAAAGAAACATACATCTGCTGGATCACAATCATCACATTGCTTCAAATTCTGCATACCTACTGTATCTAGCTGGTACCTTGAAGCTTTCCAATGACAAACTTGATACCCTGGTTCTGCACATTCGGATCAGACTTGTAAGACAAGTGAACGTTAACATCACCCAAGCCATGAGCGGTGTCGCAGACAGGATCATTCTAGACACTATCAGTCACATTAAACCGATTCCGAGAAGCTGAGACACTTACATAGGCGCAGACATCCAAAGTTTTGCTGACCCAGTCGCTGGGGATACCGCCGAGAAGAGCAGTAAGACCATTAGAGTTCTTGGTAGTGGTGCCACCGTTGGCATCGACATTGCATGCCAGACCAGCTCTACGGTGAGGGTTTCCGAGAAGGAAAACACCCTTGACGGCATCGAATGCGGCACCGGTGAGTCTGGGCATGGCGTCCACGGTAGCGGCAGCTCCTTGAGAGTATCCTTCGAGAATGAAGCATCTCTTGGGGTCAGCCTCCAGACCATTGTTGATCCGGTTGATAATCTGTGGTGGTCAGCACAATATCCAGGGTTGAGGAACGATAAAGGCAGCTCACATCGTTTGTGCCGACAATCGAGATCTGATCAACGCTCGCAGGATAGACGGTATCATACTGCAATCTAATTAGCCCTGATTTGCAGTATGGAAATCGTCAGCACGAACCTCAGTACCACCCATGACCTGGGCAATGATGGCGGCATCCATGGTCTTGAAGCTGTTTGATGGACCTTGAGGCTCGTTGGTGCCACGAGTCTCGATAAGAGCTGTAAAAGTATCAGATGTTTTGATGGGACTAGAAAAGACAGGATAAGACATACTGTATGCAGTGCAGACTGCACGCTTCTCGAGCTGCTCAATCTTCTCGATGGGGCTTGCAAGAGCTTCCGAGGCGAGAAGTAGAAGGCAGACAGCCTTGGTCCATGTAGCAAGAGAAGACATGATGATTGACGGATAGAATGATCGGAGAGTAGATGAAATGAAGGTCAAAAAATGAATGGCGAGTGCATAGAGTAAAGGTCGAGAGCGTTGCCTTTATATATCTCTGCCACAAGGCGAGACATGTTATATGGTATGCCTTGACCACAGCTTCGCGAGCCGGTGCGAGCAATCAACATCAATCGAGGCCCCTCTTTCCAGAGATTAGCGAGAGACATGGTCACGCTGACTTTTTGCCATGGTTGAAGCGAGCAGTTTGATGCATGGTATAGCAAACCGTTCGTCGTTCGTTGAAAGCTTACTATAGGCTATGGCCCTGCGTGGAAGATGCACGTCGCTTTCAAGCCTGCAAGCACGAATTTCCAGGCATCCCATTGGACCTTCGAGACGCTTCGATGCTTGGCCACTGGATTGATCAGGCACACGATCGTTCTGAAACGCATGCCCCGCACTTTTTGGTTGATATTCTGCGGTCGTATCAATATATTTCTGAGGCTTAATATATGAACCTCGGCAGGACCCCATACCATCGACAGGGCGCTGAAGATCAACAGGGAGAGTGCACACATGAAGAGCTCGCTTGATCTTCTGCAAGTTCTGATCATGTGAAAGTCGTTACTGTTCGTTGTCTAACTCTCAGCATGCGTATCTCGGCAGTAAAACTGTTTCCCGATATTTCAGGCGAAGCGGGCCGCGCCATCTGCTGTGAGAATGACGAAAGCAGACCAAACACAAGAGCCATACCAGAAAAGGGAGGTGGTGACATTGACAACAGTGTCTTCACGCGGTTCTGTCTTTCTGATTGGCGATGCCTGGTACATCTTGTGCTCCACAACCAGAGACATCGGACAATATGGGTTTGACGCTAATGACATGGTTCCCGGCAAGGACGACGTGCATGTGGAACTGCAAAGTCTGCCTTCTGGTCGCGCATCATCTTCCGACTCGGATGAGGTAATGGTGCATACGCAGACTGTGGTGTACGAGCAACGCGGATCTCAAGATGAACTGCTTGCTGATGAACAAGACCCCAAACGGAACTACAAAGCTCACATCTGGAGCGCCAAAGACGCCAAGGCGAGCACGAGCTAGCGATCCTTCAGTATCTGGGTTTATATCTTTGTAATTTCCATTCTCTTGAGACTTTCTGTAAACGTGCTGCTCACTTTCATACTTCTCGATGCGCTGGAGCGTCTCGCCATCCATCATCTTCAACTTTTCGTCTGAAGCAGTAGGTTTCGATACATAACCAATCCTTGTCCGATGATGTTGATGAACGGCCACTGCGAATTACTCTGGAAGAAGTGTGCCCATATCTTCAGCACAGCCAGGGCAAGATTAGCAGGACTGCTGGAATCCATGACTTCCAGCGGCTGCTCATCAAAGTCGACGACAGCATATGCTTCTTCAACGATACACTTGACCCAGTACAATATCCTTTCTTCGCTGTCTGGTTTATAGTCAGCAAATGATCATCAACATAGCCAATAGTGTGCTCACCATTCAGCGGATGAGTCGCCGCAGTACGAGTCAGATTGGAAAGCCATTTACTCAACAGTATAGCGCAATCCAGACTAGCAAGCGAGTGTCTGACACTCCAAAAGAATGCCTGGCTTTTCGCAACTCGATCGACGCCCAATCTAACCGGAATACCGAGCATGTGTGTAGAATAAAGCAACGCTGCAATGACTCCCTCGCTGCGATCAATTTCTGGACATCTCGCGAGAGCTTTGGCAATGTATTGTGGGTCTCGGGTTTGGAGTTGTCGATATGGGCCGAGATTCAGATATATACGAGCGTAGGCTAGGGCAAGCAGAGAACTGGAAGTAAATGGGATTGGTCCGTTGCCGTTGTTGGGATCGAGTGATGATTCTGGTGCTTGTTGCCAACCTGAGGTCCAGCAACGCAAGCCACGCCTGGATGTAGTAGTTAGTATGGGACTATCCGGCCTGATTGCATCATATCTTACTCTAGCTTCTCGACTTCTTCGGGCGGAAGAGCTGCCATATCGCTCATCACTGGCAGACTCAGATCTCTGACAATGTGTATTCTCTGTATTAGTCCATGGAGTAAAACATAGTTTCCTAAAGGCGTTGGAATTGGATCCAATCTGGCGGGCTCGTTCTTTTGATCCACCAGTAAGGACAAGGCTTCTTTGAAGTATAGCTGTGGTTTGGCAACGGCTTTCCTCGCTTGATCCCACATCGTAGCCGATGAAGCATTCCACTCCAAGGTAGAGCAAGGTAAACGAAGTCCTACCTCATTACTCCGGAGAGGTGGATATACGTCGTATGCGATGCTATGCGTGTGGAGGAATGAGAAAGCGACCAGTCTTGTGCGACGAGACGACTCTTCCGCTATCCAAACATTCCACGCCTGATCGATGGACCTATCGACACCCAGGGATCTGTTTGACTCTTCTTCATGCAAACCTCCACTCCTGAGGTACTGGGTAAGAGTTTCTTGGAGAGCAAAAGATTGACGCACCATTGCGGGTTTTGGGTCCCACGTCGCATATCCCATGAGTGTAAGCAAAGCCCTGATGATCTCAATGGATGAAGTCTTTTTGGACATGCCAGCAACCTGACTCGCGTCGCTTCCAAGCATGTCCGAGAATATCCGAGAATCGCCAGTCTCGGATGAGCCAGCAAGTTTGTGCATAACAAGCGCCTTCCCAGCAAAGAATAGTTGCTCCGCCGCGCGTTTCTCAAAGCAATACTGTGCACCAATGGCAGCGATACCGAATATCACCTCTAGTGGATGTTCCTCCAGGCGCCATGTCGGAACATGTATGAAGGGCATGTGCAGATGGAACCCCCCGAAGAAAGATTTGATATATCTAGTCAGAGAGTGTCGGGAGGGTAGTCGGAATGTTGGGTCAATGACATGCAATGACGAACCGATTGTGTGCTCGAGCTTGATGCGCTGTTCTTCTGTCACATCGAAGCGTCTAGCTTCAGGGTCAAGAGCACGTGGATCTGCTCTGGTAAGCCTCGATCAGCATCCTGCTGGTCTTACGACTTACTCGATATATCACAGACATTGTCTGTCGTTCTGTCTTTGGTGGGCGCTGATGGTAACCATGAACTGAATGGAGATCCAGCCCTTGTTCGCACATCGATACCAAAAGGCGTAGGCCGATGAAACTCTTTCATCATTGTCGCGTCGGCAGGTTCTTCCAGTCTTTCGAGTATCGGGCTCCAGTCAACACACAAACCAACACCATCCAAGAAGCTGGCGAAATCCCGAAAGTGCATGTCTGGGTCAATGCTGGACAGGTCCAAGGACGATGCAGCATCACTCGGGTTCATGATATCGTTGACGCCTGGTAACGGTGTTGGAAGAGATGCGGCATCGTAAAATTTCGGTTGCATTGTACTCTGTGGATGCTCATTCTCGGGCGCAAAGGCTGCTTGGTGGAGTACATTTTCAGTCTGAGGCTGTGAGTCTTTCCGAGAGAGATCCTGCACATCAGATGGAATCACAGCTACACGTATCGTCTCGTGTGAATGGCTGTCTTCATCACGTAACGCTGGTGGGTCCGGAGGCGCCTCAATCGCAATCTCTGAATCACCATGTAGAGCTTCACCCGGATCATGCCCGCTCACCCTCTGGTGTCGCGTGAGCAAATCTCGGCGTCCAAAGGAAGCACCGCAGTTGCAAGAAAAGGGCTTTTCCTTGGTATCTGCACTTTACATAAACACATGGATCGTCTTGCAGCATGCTCGACTTGCACTCACGCGTTCGCACATGCCGTGACAAGTGCTCCGTTCGTTTGAACGTCCGTCCGCAATGGGGGCATTGACGTGCATTACCGCCCCCAATTGAGGAGTCGTTTCTCTTGCGCTTCTTCGTGGAGACTATCGATTCTGCCGCTTCTGACATGGCGACTTGAGGGTTGATGATGATTGGAGTTCAGGTGGGGGGATGAGCGAGCCGGGTCGTTGGGGCATGAAATGGAGACGATGATACCCCGCACCGAACCCCAATCGGTTTGCCGTGGATGCCCTTACCCCAATCAGTTTCTGTGTAGTATATCGACTATGTATACAGAGCGAGCTGTGTATACATGTCTAATATCTGCGCTAATCTAAGACACATTTAATCATCACTTCGCGCTTAGCGCTTTCTCGAATCTAGTAGAGCGTGTTAGCAGCTACTACTTAGTACCTTAATAGGAGCATTATCTAACCTCTAATTAGCTAGTCGATTAAGTGGCGTAGAGCAAGCTACTCGGTGTCGACACTATAGTGTTTAGAGCGTATAGGAGGTTAATCTTACTATATTTAGCTAGCTTAGTAGTAGCTTAGCTAGCGTACCGAACCGTAAGAGGAGCGAGAGCGAGAGCTTTAAGCTCTAAGCTAAGAGCGTAGCATAGCTATCTATATACCGTCGATTAGCATAAATAATTAGAGTAATAGCTAGAGCTCTTACTTACTACTAAGCTAATAGAGCTCGCCGAGCTAGTTAAGTGCGCCGAGCTAGTTTAGTATATAGTCGCTACCGTTAATAGGAGCCCTTAGCCTTACTTTATTATCTTAGTAGAGCCCTTCGAGCGCGTAGAACCTTCCGAGCTAGTAGGGCTAGTAGAGTAAGTAGAGCGAGTAGAGCTCTCGAGGAAGAGAAGGAGGCTATAAAAGAGGTAGTAGAGGCTAAGGCTTACATAGCGTAGTCGTTAACGATAGCTAGAGTAGCCGCTACTAGAGCGAGTAGCGTAAGAAGGAACTCGTCGACGTCCTCTAGATCTATACGTAAGCATATAACCGCATACTAATAGCGCACTAGTACCGTCGTATATAGAAGCACTAGAAGTAAAAGACTAGCTATAACTACTTAACTATCCGGAGGCGTATTATAAGCATAGTCGACGAGCGCTAGCGCGCGTAGTAGCTAAGAACTAAGACCTCTAGAACTAAGAACGAGACGGACTATATAGTTAGCATAGATCGCTAGATAAGAGAGGTATAGGACCGCGCTACTAAGAAGAACTTATAAGCACTACTAAGCATAGAGGCGTAAAGGCACTAGAGCCGCCGTACGGAGCGTAATCGAGAGCATATAACTACGCGAGTTACTTAGTAGCGCGTAATTAATTAATTAAGTAAGGAGGACTTAACTTTAGAGGACTTAGAGAGCTATAGCGCCGGCGCTAGCGATTAAATTAAGACTAAAAGTGTTAATATAGAGGTAGAAGGTGATGTTAATTTAGCGCGTAGAGGTAGAGGTAGAGGTAGAGGCAAAGGCTTAGCGAGCTTAACTTAGAGCTTAGTTCGGCGCCGCTAGCGAGAAGGTAGTTACTATAGCTTAAGTAGTAGTCGCTTAGGGCTACTAACGTAAGAAGAGGCGATAACTAAGCTAGTTACTATTACTCGAGCGCTTACTACGCCTTAAGTAGCTCTAATATTAGAGCTAACTAAGCTTCGAATAGAGGTTAGCGAGCTTAAAGGTGCTATTTAGCGATAAGAGGCTATGTTAGCTTAGCTACTTTAGCGCTAGTAGCAGCTAGCGCCTTAGCCTTAGCCTTAGCCTTAGTACTCGCCGAATTAGTATACTTAGAGCTCTTAGAATTAGCCGAACTATTAATTACTATCTTACTATATATAAAGGTATATCTCTACTATAGGAGGAGGGCATATAAAGCGAATTAACGACTAATTATAGCTACTAGTACACGTATATAAGTTAGTTATTAGTATTAAGACTCTAAAGAAGGCTATAATAGCTTATCTACTAAGCTTAAGGCCTTTAGTAAACGTAGTATATGTCTATAACGACTAAGTTCGGCTAAAGGTATGCTTAACTGCTATTTAGACCTTTAATAGCCGTCTATTAAAGGCTCTTTACTCGGTAGTAAGGTATCTAAAGCTAAATTAATGCCGATATGGTGCTATAACTCTAGGGTGGTTACTATACGTAAGGTCTCTATATATATAGTACCTCTTACGTAGTAGTAGTAGCTTATTAAGCTTCGAAGGCACTATTAAGCTCTACTATATTAACTAGTCGTTATCTCGGCTATAGAAGGGACTAACTAGCGAGCTAATAAGGCTATCCGGAGTAATAATAGCTTAGTATTTAAAGCTATAGCTATAGTAGTGGCCTAAGTAATAGTCGCGCTATCGTTAAACTATATTACGATCTAGTGTTAAGCGTACCGGCTTCTAGCTCGTGCACTGCCGATTATTACTATATTAGGAATCCTACTCTAAGGATTCCGCTAAGATAGTCTCTCTCTATAGAGCACTCTATAGTAGGCGGCCGCCTAATGCACTCTACTCCCTCTAATCTCTTACTCCCTCTAATTCTATTAGAGTAGATAGAGTAATAGAGCATATAGAGTAACATGTATAACACTTATTACATAGTTAAGTATATAGGTAGGTAGGACATTATTAGGAAGTCCTACGTTTAACTTAATTAGTTATTCTAACAGTCCCTTTAGTATATACTACTACTTACATCTACTTTACTACGCTTAACACTCCTCTTTACGAGTCTAACCCTATAACTAGTTATTCTCCCTAGAATAGTTAGCTATAATAAACTAGTCGACTAAAGCCTCTAAAAGTGCCGTCGATAAAGCCCTAGATACTAACTCTACCTTCTTAGCGACGTATATACTCCTTAAACTGTCGAATACGTAGAAGCTCTAGCTAAGGATGCTACTCGAGTTGCTATCGATACTTCCTATTAAGGAATTTAATGGTATCGGTAAATATTATGCTTAGATAGCTATAGTAGCGGCTAAAGTAGTCGTAGAGGACGGCCTAGTTACTTAAATAGCGAAGCCTCGCGTAGGTAACTACTAGCGCGAAGTATAGCGAAGGAGGCTTTAGTCGATTAGTAAACTCGAGGGTATCGAGCTTAAGGAGCTCTATTAATTTAACTACCTCTTCTTTATTAAAGTAATAGAAGTACTTAAATTTACTAGTAGGCTAGCTATCTAGCGTCTAGTCGAACTAGTTATACGGTAGAGGGGCTCGGTATATATAGCGCTAAGAGCGACGTTAACGAGTAAGCGCTATAGCGAGTATTAGAATAAAGAGGAAGCGACGGCGAGCCTTATCTATAGCTACTCTATACGTAGTAGTTAGTAGCGGCGACGACGATAACGACGACGACGAGCTCGAGTACTTATACTAGCACTACTAGCGCGTAGAGCTAATAGAGCTATTACTATAGCTTAGAGGCTTCGGAAGTGGCGTATACTTACTTACTTTTTTAGAGGTACTAGTATTAAACACTAGGTGCTAAAACGACCTATTTACACTAAAGATAGCTATAGCTTACTACACTTACATATAACCCTTCTTATTCTACTAGATCCTAGCATAGCCTCGCTCCTAGACTTCTAGAATCGGATCTAAATATTACACCGCTTATTCTTAGCTATAGCTAAAGTAAACGCTATCTACGCGCGCTTATCGTAGCGAGACTAAGACCCTTACGCTAACGGCTTAGCCGAATAGCTCTAGGGATAAAAATAGGGTAGCCTTTTTCGCTTAAATCTAAGAATAGGGAAAAACATTATAATCGTATAGAAACCAATTTTTGGAATAACTCCCCTAAATCGAACCTAATAAACCCTATACTAGGGCTAAATTACTCGCGGACGTAAGCTCTATTAATTCGATAGGGACTTAAGTTACTACTAGGTTAGGATAGCTAGAGGTAGGAGAAAGAGACCTAAACCTACGCGTATATGGTCGCAAAATTTAGAACGAAATTAATGTAGTACTTAAACGCGTACGCGCTACTACTAGAAAAGGGAGAAGTATAGCGATTCCTAGGGCAAAAATTGTCCCTCTCCTTAAATCTATGCTTAATTTTATCGGGAAAGGCCCCGCTAAGGCGTAGGGGGGTATGTACCTTAAGGCGACTACTAAGGGCGACCTCGACGCATTCGTCGCTAAGATCCTAGCGGCTGTTTCCGTCTAGCCCTAGGTCTCCCCTATAGTAAGCTAGACTCGGTCGTTTTCTAGCGTCCTTACTAATAGTCTACTATAATCTATCCTATAATCGGCACTTATAAGGATAACTACTATATCCGACTCTCTAATATCTTCCCGCCCGGTAAGGGAGGTTAGGATTAAGACAAACTTTAATAACGATAATAGGGCCCGACTAGGACATAGTAGGACCTCGAAAGAGATAGTAAATATAGTAAACGAGGGAATAACTAAAGTAGGAATATATTACGGACTACTAGGCATACGCCCTATTAAGACGGCTATAGTCTAGCCATTAGGAGACTACCTCCTACTAGCTAAAGATAGGGCTACTACGGAAAGGCTTATTAAGAACGGATTAAAATAGGTAACATGCCTTAGAGGAAACGCGGAGGTAGTTACCCTAACATATAGAGTTATAGCTATAAATATTCTAGCATCTACGTTTAACCTATAAGAATAATAACAAATGAAACAAATGCTTACTAGGTTAAACCCGTAACTCCTAAGAGGACATAAGATTAACTATATAGACTAGTATAAGAAACCTAAGCTAGGAAGCGATATAGGAAGTATAGTAATTAGCTTCTAAACTAAGGCGGGAGCAAATGCTATAATTACGGCTAAAGTAATCGCCTAGGAGTATAGTAAGAAGCGCACCTTTAAGTATAGTAGAGCATATAAAACACTATAGTGCTTTAAATGCTATAAATACGGACATATAACGCGTAGCTATAGTAACACCGAGAAATGCA